>PNEQ01055534.1:0-22189 GCA_003012365.1 Medauroidea extradentata
ATATATATATATATATATATATATATATATATATATATATATATATATATATATATATATATATATATATATACATATATCCTAAATGCTATGTTACTAGCTTAAAAACAAAGATACATTGGAAATACAGAATATGTTAACAGTTATTTTTACAGCATATTTGTTTATAAATCTATACTGTTTTGATCTGGGTAATCGTAATTGGAGGTAAACTAACTATTTACTGAGTTCAGTATCGCATTACTAAATATAGATAATAACCATCTCAATTAGTGTTTAAAAATTCTGTTAAGTGATACTTTATGTCACCACGGTTTCTGAATTTCAAAATTAAGTCATAAAAATTAAGCACAAGTAGGCAAACATAAAATCTATAAATTTAGAGAACTATCTACTTAAGGACGTCGTCTGCCCAGGTTGCCAAAAAGCATGCAGGCTTAGGCTGTTACAAGTTTATTCTAAAACTGCTCAAAGAGCCTAAGTGATGTTCGCTTAGGAACAGTATTCATAGAATGTTACATGTGTGTAGGCTATACCAATTTCAGGCCGTCCAATTATAACTAAAGTTTATTTTCACGCTGCTGAAAATAGCTGAAAGGGGTGTTCTTGCGGTTCTTTTTAAGTATGACAATCTTGGCGCAGAATCTCTTTAAAAGTCACAGGCGTGTACTAGACACAATTACCTTTAATATTACGGTACGTCATAAAATGATAGGGTCGCCACTAAATGTCTTATAGAGGTGAGTTGTCGGAGAGAATACTGCACGCCAGGGAGCCGACTAAATATCGCCACCTGCTATTTGCACCGACGCGACGTAGCGCAGCGCAAGTGCAGAACAAGTTAAACGCTTCTTCTATGACATTACGTGAATATATGATTCCAAGGCAACGCAACAAGACGCAACGCAGGTGCAAATTTTGCGTTGCACCCATAAAAAGCGATGTTTAATCAGCCCCCTGGTCAGTTACTTACGTCTATAGGCTAGGTTAAGGCGTGATGCATGTGCTGTGTCGTCCTTATCACTTCTGCACTTCTAAGTCACGCGCGCAAAATATTTTCACCGAGACGAATAGAGAGCTAGATTCTAATTTAATTTATCGTTTTTCTGCAATACCTAAGTTATTTTATATATATATATATATATATATATGGTAAGTGTGGAATGTAGATGCATAGAAGATATTTGTGTTCAATTTGGCGATTATAACAGTGTTGTAATATGTTCATCTAATATTGGACTTGTAATCATTCTTGAAAGTTAACCTATAATTCCCTTTCAATGATTCTGCATGACAAATTAACGAAAGATTTCATTATTATTTATGTCGAGCAGTTTATCAAGAATATGTCATATATCTAGTCAAAGAGAAAACTTTTACAATACAGCTTGAATAAATGTTATGGCTCGAAAACTAAAAAATAAAGAGAATTATATAACATTCCCTCTAAACTGAGGTTATTTCTACTACAGGTTTAAAACAAATTGGGACAGTTTGGCACAGGGAAAATTTCTGCCGCTAGATTCGTTGCTACCTCTAAGGGACCAGAAAATACGAAACCATAGTATAATCAGATTTAAATAGACTTGGGAATGATAGAAGTCATTTAACTTAATTTTAAAGAGAAAGGAAACCAATTTCACGTTTTAAATTAGCAACACAACGTAACTTCAAAAATTCAGGAAAGCTCTTTGATTTGTTAGTTTACACTCTTTGCCGATGCCAACGCTCCAGCAGCAGAAATTACCCGGTGCCAAACTACTAACATTGACCTTCCGAACCTGTAGTAGAATTTACCTTAAACTGGCTTGACAACCAGCTCGTAGCGTACGAGCGTACGTACGTTTAAAAGTAGAAATACCGAGCGTCCATGCTCGCATACGTAAGTACGTACGTAATAAGTTAGTCAACTTTCTACTTCGTACGTACACTAAGTAGTAGCTATGAATGCAGCACGTACAAACTTAAGACTCTCTTAAATATTCATTTGTATTGATAAATTACTTATCTTGTTGTCATATATTATTTAATTCACTTCGAAAAAAAAAAGTACAATAATCTATTAACGGAATTTTGTTATGACATTAACAATTTCCACGCATGTCTATATTAATTACTGTTGTGAGAGTGAGAGAGTTTTGGTCAGCGCTTAAGGTTCCTATCTTCCTGCGCTTGAAACGCATTGCAGCGAAATATTTGGAAGAAACATTTCAACGGGAATTAGGTCTGTATATCTATAAAAAGAAAACACATATCAAACAATTTTTCTATCAGTTTAAAAATTAGGAACGCTTGTTGTAAACACGATTTTCAATACCTACAAAATGGCTAAAACAGCTTTTTTTAAACTGCCGTATCTACGAAAATTCCAACGGGGTTCGAAAAACACAATAATGTAAATAGGTGCTGTAATTTGAACCATAAGTATCACAAATAAAATAATACGGTCACCGCTTCCATAGGGAAATGAATAACAGTAAAAATATGCGCGCCAGTTGCGGGGGTTTGCATGTAGTGGCGATAATGTATTACATACGCAGACAGACATCACCCTTAACACGCAATCGGTTTTGAGCCGCACATACACCAACGCAGTCTACCTAGACAAGGACCTTAACATCGAGGTCTTTAGCACTGGTTAGTTGTGACATGACGTGAATACGTAGTGGCGCCGTAATGAAAGGACGGGGGAAACGGGAGATCCTCGAGAAAACCTGCCGACTAACGGCATCGTCTGGCACGATTCCCTATGCAAAAATCCGGAGACCGACCCCGGCGGGAATCGAACCCGGATCGCCTTTGTGGGAGTCAAGAGGTGTGACCCCTCGGTCACCGCGGGCCATTATACCGTTGTGATTCTAATCTCTAATACCTACTTAACATACGAGCGTGTGTCCGTACGTGCTTAGTTATGGTTGTGAATTCGCCTTTGCGCTTAACCGTACTACAGGAAATGAAAACTTCGGCACGGGAGAAGGGAGGCTCAACAGGCTTCAACTTTGCCCTCCTCATCCCTCCCCCCCTACAATAGGAAGTCTACCACTTCCCCTACTCCTCTCCATCCGCAACGTAACGCGTTCAAAACAGAGTGCCGCTTTCTCTACCTGAACATCACGCAGCGCTAGTCTCGTTTACAACCGGAGCGCAGGGATTCGTGCAGTTCCGGCAGTTGGCAACACCGCGCACGAACCTTCAGAAGGTCACTGTCTCTGCGGTGCAGCCAAGTACTTTCTTTTGCACAGTGTTTGGTACAGCAGCGCGCGCAGTTTGTCAGTCCGGCCGCAGCAGCCGGCGGCGGCTAGAGCTCGTGTGTGTGTGTGTTGTCTTTCCTTGTGAGAGACAGTTTTTACAGCACCCGCTCGGAAATAGAACGTGGGCACATGTCGCCAGTGTGTATTGATGGTGAGCGTCTTCTTGATTAACCTCCGTGCCTTCATATCTCGACAGGATTGGAGCGTGAAGGTAAGCCATTCTGTGATGTATATACAATGGCTGTTTCCGAATAGTGCCTTGAAGGATCCTTCGCACCCTCGCATCCTTGAAAAGTGCATCATGAAGGATGCGGCCATTTTTTATTCGTGTCCGAATTCTACCGAGGATCTAAGATGCACCCTTCCACACATCCTTGGCTCAAGGATGCGAGGCAAGCATCCTTACGTCCTTGCGATAGTCATTTGTTTGAATTGGGAATTCGGAAGGTATGTTTATACACAAATGCACCCTTACCGCGAAGGATGCATTACTGTAAAGACTGCGAGGATTCAGGGATGCGAGGATTAATCCTATGAATTCGGAAACAGCCAATGTTGCATACATTTCAGATACATTTTACTATAGGTTAAAGCCACGGGTCCCTATTTATGCTATTTTAGTAAGTTTTATTTTTAAATTTCTGAAAGGGAGCTGATATCGCAAAATCGTTACATAGAAATGTTGGAAATTTTTTTATAGTATAGGCTATGGTCTAATTTTTTTCGAAACATGATTTTAAAATTTGGCTATTTATTGATTTTAAGATAATTTAATTAAAACTTATGTTTTGGAAAAGTTAGGCTACATAGTACAAACAATTCCCAACATTTCTATGTAAAGGTTTTCGATATACACTCCCTTTCAGAATTACAAAAAAATTTAACTCGTAAAAACAGCATAATTAGGAACCCGTGGCCACTGTAGGTATGTTATTGATTTCGCCAGGGACAATTTTCACCGCTAGCTGCGCTGGTATCGTGGTAGGATAAAATAAAACACGAATTTAACCAATAATAAAGTTAATTTTACTCCAGATTAGACAGAAAATGTGTTTCCTTATTAAAGAATATGGCAAAGGAAATTTTCTGCCACTAGTTTTACTGCTATCGATAACGGGTTTAGTAAAATGCGAGACTGTAGTAAAAAAAAATTTAACTGGTCTTTGCAAACCAGAGATGTCATTTAGCGTGATTTTAAAGTAAAAACCAAACCAATTTTGGCTTTCAAATTAAAACTTAATTTAACTTTTGGCCAATTTACACCTCTTAACGATATCAGTATTCAAGCGCCAGAAATTGTTCCTGTTGTAACATTAACATAGATCTTTCTAACCTGTTGTACAGTCGGATATACGCGGTTCTGGATAAAGTGAACACTCAAACAAGCGCTGCTAAATTTTTACTTTCAACCAGTTTGTTTCTTTCCCCATGTAACGGTTAACGACAGAAAATGTCTAACCTTTCTGGACACATCACTTTATGTTTGCGCGTGTAAGAAAAACTGTGCAGTACGTAGTAACCTTTGTAGTTTGTTTAAAAAAAATAGTTTATTAAGTATATAAAACACAACTATACCGATTTCAGTTGATTTTATTTTACTATTGTTGTATTTAAATAGTAAAACACACGGAACTACATTCAGTAATTCGGTGTCATCCATACAAAGAGTAAGGTAACTATAGTTAACGTTGAATTATATGCAATAATTTTCAAAGGTTAAATCTTTAGTGCTCTATTTATCCCGAACGACCTTTACGTGCTGTTATAAAGGCGAAGTAGCTCTTATTATTTGTGTCGCTTTATTTGTTAGGCCCATGTCACTACTAAACATTAAAATTATTTTGTTACAGTCAGGTGGGTATATTTTGACTGTTGGGATAACTTTGACCGACCCAAATGAATTTTTTTGGGACAATTTACCGAAGAAGTGAATAAATTTAGTAAAATATATAAATCCCTAACATTGATCCATCCAGATGAAGACTGCCATTTCTACATCAAGTGGCATCAAAATAAACATTTTTGAGTAGGACAAAGTTACCACTACAGTCAAAGTATCCCAGCTTGTTGGTACTTGAATAAAAATCAGTGTAAAGTAGGACAGTTTCATTTCAGTTCAAATAAATGCAGCCAGGCTATTGCTTTTCATGAAGCAGAAACAGCTCACATTAATCGACATATTTAAAGTAACATAAATTACACAGCACAGCATATGAATTTGTCCAATCACTGTCAGCATAAATGTATACGGGGAAAAAATATTTCTTGACCTATCAGAAAATATTTAACAAGAAAGAAATGATCTGTTACTACACAAAAAAGTTCGCGCCAACAGTTGTTATGATGCTTCGCATTCTTATTGGGTGGCTTGATAAACTTAAATAAAACGGGGCGGGGGCTGTCTATTCTGCTGGTTGTCTCTGTCTAGAGTCTTCATTCTTCGACAATGTTCGGTTTCGCACTTGGAAGATCTCTCCATAAGTGCCAGTAAGGTTAATGTTAGGTTTCTTGGTCATGTGGTGGTTGTGACGAAGAATTCGGATGCGGATATGTAAGTGACGAAGTCCTATTCAGACCAGAATAACATACTCTGTAAATGACGAAGTCGTATTTAAACCAGAAGAACATACTCGATAAATGACGAAGTCCTATTCAGACCAGAAGAATATACACAATAAATAACGAAGTCGTACTTATACTAGAAGAACATACTCAATAAATGACGAGACCAGAAGAAAATACTCAATAAATGACGAAGTCCTATTCGGACCAGAAGAACATACTTAATAAATGACGAAGTCCTATTCGGACCAGAAGAACATACTCAATAAATGACGAGACCAGAAGAACATACTCAATAAATGACGAATTCCTATTCAAACCAGAAGAACATATTTAATAAATGACGAAGTCCTATTCAAACCAGAAGAACATACTCAATAAATGACGAAGTCCTATTCGGACCAGAAGAACATACTTAATAAATTACGAAGTCCTATTCATACCAGAACCACATACTCAATAAATGACGAAGTCATATTTAGACCAAAAGAACATGTTCTTATTGAAGTAACAGTCAATGTATGTGTATTAGTTCTTGTATAACGTTTTTCATATCAATTGTATTTTGTTGATATGATTTGCCCAATATTTTTGTGCAAAGATGTACAAAAAAGATCTGATGGATGTGTTAAAAGTTTGGCTTAGGGAAGATTTTCGCTGCTAGGAGCACTAGTGTCGGTAATTTACCTAAAATTACTGTCGATTCGGTTGTAACTTGTAACAAAAACAAATGTCGTCCATATTGCAAATGAACTTGGACGTTGTTTACATGTTACCTAGGGAAGTGTGAAGTATTACTGAAAAATGCCTAGAAGTTGTTTTGTAGCGGGCTGTAAAACTACATTATTTTTTCGGGTTTACTTAACAATTTTAATGTTATATGTGACAACGTTTTAGCAATACCATGTTCAATAGTAATAATAATATCACTTGTTTGTAATATCTTTGTACTATTAAATTTGTATGGAATAAAAAATCATTCGAATACAATAAAATATAGCCTTTAGTTTTTCCATTCATACTAACTGTCGAAGCCACACTAACAGGACATGCCAAACTACGCAGTTTAATACAAAATATAACTATACATAAGTAACTTTACTTATTATGTTACTAAATACAACTCAGCACTTATGAATTCATATTCCTCTACATACAAGAAAATAAATATCGTCTTATGACGACACTACAACATATATGTAGCCGTGCTATTGTTTACGATCTTGTAGCCAAATGCACATATTAGTATTTTCACTGCTTACATACGCAAATATCTTACAAGTATTCCTAATACTCTGAAAATAATGAAAGATGATTATAATTTAAAAACGGCCAGTATATAACGTAAAATAATATCAAAGAAATATTTGACCAAACAGTGGTACTACCATGCACCGCAAGGTTAAAACCACGACACCAGCGCCCTTTGCGGCAGAATTTTTCATTGTGCCAAACATTGCCGTAAGAAAACACGTTGTCTTTCTAGCCTTTAGTAGAGTTAACCTTGGTGAAAGCTTACCCTTGTCAGATTAAAATTTTACTCCAGCTTTTCTGTCTCACTGTTTGACTTAATCCTACGACTGTCACCTGTGACTGGATGCTTTGTAGTGGAAACTAACAGCCTAAAGTGATAATTGTGTAAGACAGTTATCTCAAGGTGATACGTGGCAAAGTAATATAAGTTTGTTTGTGGGATGCTGAAAATAATAACCTGTAAACATGTAAACTACCTAATTAATGTGTATTGTTTCCGGATACTTCGCATGAATGTACGGTTTATCTAAAAATCAAAGTGTTCGCCACAGACCACGTATGTACAATTAAAGTATAGTGGATGTCTGTGGAACAGTACGTCTCACTGTACCACTTTTATTAGATTCCAATTAAGACCTTTACCGAAACAATACAAATTTAAAAAAAATACAATTAAAATAACATATGAAAGATACATTTTTATAATTCGTAAAACGGTAAAAAAGGCCATTGTTAAAATAATTTTAAAAATTACTAACACGCTTTTTTTTTTCTGGTAAAATAAAATGCGTAGGCTGTATTTCCGTTTAGAATGTTTCAGGGAAAATGCTTATGCGATAAAACCTTATTTACGTTTATCTGCGGGGCCGAGAGGCCAGACCTCTTTCCTCCCACCAAGGCGATCAGGGTTCAATTTCCGGCGGGGTCGGACCCCGGATTTTCGCATGTGGGAATCGTGCCGGACGATGCCGTTGGTCGGCGGGTTTCCTCGGAGATCGCCCGTTTCCCCCCGCCCTATCATTCCGGCACTGCTCCATACTCACCTCATGTCACTCATCACCAGCGCTGAAGACCTCGATGTTAAGCGTTGACCTAAATATCTCACTCACTCTCTCACGTTTATCCGTCACAATAAGTCCTATGATTGTATTTAAGGAAATATTAAATTTAAGATCCTACATTTAAACATATATTTTAATTAAAAACGTATATACATAAAATAAAAAGTCTAATTATTATTTCCATACGTACACACATAGGAATAGGCTTGAAACAGGTTTTTGTCGTAAAAGTATTCTGAAACGTCTATAACGTGTGTACGCCTGTTATTTTGCCGAAATCTAAATTTACTAATTAACTTCTTAATACAAGTTTAATATTTTTCAGTGTTAAAAATATAAATCTTCCGTAACAAATATCAATTGACCTTGTTTGAAATGTGTACAGTTTCGTTAACGGATTCAGAGCTGGCGGCGAGCGACGCGAGTTTTGTAAACACCACAGACGCAGCATTTGGCGGCTTCGGGCGTTGAAGTAAAGAATAATAAAGAAAGCTTTGTAAACAATAAATCATCCATATTTGTCAAAAATACGCGAATATTAAGCATATACATTGGTTATATCAACTAAATATAACCTGTAAAAGTTTTCGTTTAGTGAAATTTGACAGGTAGGCATAAGTATTTACATTCTAGTTTTCAGGCTACACAAATTACAAGTTAACGTCTCGTGTATACGGTACGAGTTTCTGTGCATCGACTCTATTGATACGACACGCACTTCTGCCGATACGAATCACATAAGTGTGTACCTTGTATTATTCGACTTTGAAACGAAATCCACCAATAAACACACGGCACAATGACATGCGTTACTGAGAAATTCAAGTTATGTTCGGTTGTATTGTCATGCTGGACGACAACATTAACTGACTTTCAGTGCGTCAAACAGAAAAAAAAATGTTTTGTAGTTAAATAAATTTCTGAAAATATACAGAGCATTACGAAGTGAAAGTTCCTCAAGATACAAACACTTCTGCTTTTAGCATTAATTGAGAGTTTACAATACACTTATAAATTTAAAATGTAAAAAAATTTATGTGTTTGGATGGCCTAAATAATTTATTCCATGCCTCTGTCTACTTCTTCACGTTCTTTTAGCGACATTTTCATACTGATAAACCTTTTTGACTTGTCGTTCAACGAAAATACTACATCCCGACAATATCTTTTTCGTTCAACGTTCAAGTACAACATATTGTCTTTTGTGTATTCGCGCAGTTACATGTGTTCATGTGTCATGTGACAGGTAGACTGTTCTCGGACCAGGTTTCAGAACGGTTTTAGAGTAATTTCAACTTTTTCAATTAAATCTAGTAAGATTTTTTTTGTAAGCGCCTTAAGATTGTTCAAGTGGTATTAAAACAGGATGTTATATTTTTTACGAATAGTATTAGTTTTGCAGAAGGAACTTCTAGAGCACACTTTCCTCTTGCGAAACAATTTAAGCTCGCTTAGTTTTCTCATAATGGTGCGTCAAATTCAGTTTGTATGTTACGCTGCCATGCAGTTATTGAAAACCAATTGACTTACCGTAAAGTGGGTATACTTTGCACCAACAAAAATGTTTGTTTCTAGAACGTTTGGTGAAATAAATACACATCACGATTGGTATTTAAAAAATTATAATTTCATACCATCGAATACAATCACTTGTCTTTCAACTATCAGCATAGAAAATAATCTTTTTGGTGGTGCAAAGTTACACATGCTGGTGCAAAGTATACCCAGTTTACGGTACCCAAATGAAATAATTCACATTAAAATAACATACAATGAACTACGTAACATAACATTTATAAACTCACAAAGTAATATTTTGAATCTTTAAAAAAACTCGCAAAAATGCAAAGGGAAAAATGTTGCAATTTTAGCAATTTTTCAAAACACAAAAGTTGTTCACTGTGGATTTTTCTAACATTAGGTTACGTAGCCCATCGCGTGTCATTTCATTGTGATTTATTTCGTTTAAGTAAATCAGTTGAATCGGGAATTTGCAAAAGGGACCAAGTCCACTTTTTGAGCAAATTCAGGTTATACGAGATTTCGACTCTCCAAAGTATTCTCTTGGCTGTCAGCAACAAAAGAAACCATGTCCTAGACAAGAAATACGTTAAACGGACTAGCCCATGAATGTGCTAATAGCGCATTATATTGTTTATAACTTACATGACTGTAGTTGAATAATCAGTTTCCATGTGGTTTAGTAGCTTTTCACTAGTATATACTAAGGTTACAATAATCACACCAAATATGCTTTCTCTGATAGTGCAATACATAACCTTGCTTTGTGGGTATACAGTACTGGGTGGTGTTGTTTTTGCGAAATATGTTTCCATGTATCATATTATTAATTTTTCATTAGAATATACCAACATTGCACTAATATCTACTCAAGACATTATGTTTCTCGTGCCATTGTTAGAAATAACGCTACTTCTTTTTTAAAAGGTACCAAGTCCAATAACATTATTAATTTCTAAAAAAAAAATAAAAGATAAAAGCGTGCCTATGTCACACACACAAACACACTATAATTTCAAGTTATGCATTATTAATAACCAGTTTTACTCCCAGATCCAGTATAAAAGTTTTTGTTGTTTCCCAGCAATCTACTCACTTGGACTTGGTCTCTTTTGCAAATTCCTTATTCAATTGGTTTTCACTATTTGCATGACAGCGCAACATGCGAATATTGACTTTGACTAACCGTTATGAGAAAACTACGTGAGCTAAAATAGTTTCGTTATCGCCTACAAAACAAATACAATTTTGTAAAAATATCACATTTTGATATTCAACGCACTCCCAACAACCTTAGGCTGTGTCTCAATTCAAGAGTGTGTACACTCTCACTACCCACTCTCCCTCTCGGCCTCTCTGGCTCACTTTATTCGAATTGGGACGTCTACTCTCGCACTATGCACTCGGCACACTGCATTCTATCGGCAGTAATTGTAAGTATATAAATAAATAATCTACACTGCGAACGAATTAATTTAGATACATGCCTCAATAATAAAAAAATAAAAAAAACATTGAATGACTTAACTGCTGTTAAAATTACACGATATATTGATACCATTGAGGACATTATTTCATTTAATTTTAATTTTTTTAAATAAATCGCAGTGGCTGTATAGTTTACTTTGAAGGCCACGAAAGTAAACGGGATGATAAATCGTGATTTTGTAATAACTACGATATATTTAATGTAGGTTATTGTTATTATCTACTATAATATATTTATTGAATACAAGAACGGCGGATTAAAACAACGAACAATGAGTAAAAATAATTCTTAACGAACACAAATAAAATGGTTTAACCTTAAATCAATATGGCTGCCACAGAGGGTGCGAGAGTGAGCTGCGAGGGAACATCATCGCTCACTCTCGTTCACTCTCCTATTGCTCACTCTCCCTTTGAGTTGGGACAGTAGAAAGTACCCTCTGTGACGTCAAGAGTGGACGAGAGAGTACTCTTTCAGCGAGTTGGGACACGGCCTTAAGTAGCGATGTGAATTATTTTAAGAAAGAAGCCTAAGTGAAAGGAAAGATATTTCGGCTGTATGCGACAATATACTTTAATTGTTTAGTGTAATACACATCAGCATCTAGAAAATAATGGATGTGGCAAAAAATTCCAAAATTCATAACATAAATTTTATCCCAGGTTTACGTCATAATGACTTTGCCAGTCGGGGATAATAGCTTAATTTACACAACGTAAGTAATGTTTATGAGAAATTAGTAAGCATTACAATAATCAAAATTATTTTACAGATATTTTTCTTGCATTAGATTGTACACGCGACTTAGTTCGCGCGGTTTTCAGTTTAGTACGATAGTATTTTATTTTTTTTTTAACAAAAAAAAGTTTCGATAAGTGCTAAATGCGGCAAAATTATTTTGATGGTCATTAATGACAGTTTTAGAAACATTTTGAAAACGTAAATTTTTCTTCAAAATGTTTGGGTTCCCTTTTTTCCCCCACCCCAAGTCCAACAAAGTATATAATTATTTTGGGGCCCTCGCACATTTCCCAGTTTTTTTTATTACACTCTTTTGGGTACCCCGTTCTGCCCTCTACCCCATTATACCATCCCTGCCCAATTTTTTTGGCAGAAACCTCCGCGGGAGCAAGCACAACTAATTCGCCCAAGTTTCATTGCAAACTAATAAATAATTTAGGAGCATAGAGAAGACGAAGAGACATTAATTTATATATAACAGACCAGCATGTTCCGGCGTGCGTTGCAATGTCCGTTACATTTGTTAAGTACCGCGTGCCATCCCTGTGCCACATTTTGTTCTTCCCCCCCTCAACCCTGTATATATATATATATATATATATATATATATATATATATTTTTTTTTTTTTGCAGAAACCTTCGCTGGCGCACGCACAGCAACTCGCCAATCGGTGGAATGGTATAGGAACGCACAAAATACGAATACACAAACAAAATATCAAACGAACGTATTGGTTTTTTAATAGAAGATTAGTAAGCATAACAATGTTCAAAATTATTTCATGGATTTTTTTACACTATTTACAGGCACTAATTTTATTGTAAAAACAATTGTATGTATTAAAATTGTTTGAACAGTCAATAGTTAATGTATGTTTCCAATGTTATTGTGTTGAAGATAATGTAAAGATAGCTTATCTCGCCGAGCGACGAGGTCATTAGAGACCACGACACACAACTTAACCCACTGACAGGAACTGGGAGAGGGTACGGCTGTGACCTTTGTTAACTAACCTTCGGGAAACCATGAAATACAGAAATCAGGTTGGCCGGGACAGCGGATCGAATCAACATCCTCTGAACTTCAGGCCTGCTTTCAAACGCGTGACGTCAGTAGTCCTTTGCCGTTTCCCCAGGCATATGACGCGTTGACCTTCGAGCAGATAATGTTAAAAATAATACCTGTTTTTTTAATAGTTTCTACCGTCGCACAGAAAGACTAGAAACTATTAAAGCCATGCTAGTTAAATTCCCGAATTTAAATCTTTAAAAAATTGTTTCAAATGAATTTCGTCTTCCTTTAAAACAAGAAAGCGATCACTTTCTGAAAGCAAGTGATATTTTTCCCTAGACTATTTTAAGAAATGTCAATCTTCTTGCTCTTCAGCGGGACTCCACTAGATAGCTGGGCATACTTTTCTTATCGTAGGTGAGATAGAATAATGCTGTTTCCCGACTTCCTCGTGAAGTTTGTACCCATGCGGTGAAATAGAAGACACGAGTGAAGTAGAAATCATTCGACAAGCAGTTCAATACCTTGTTTGTTTCCACGGTCTTGCTGCATGGTTTTCAATAATTCGAAAGACTCCAAAAGTAGAAATAATTCTTACTGTTTTTAAACATCGATTCGCAGTGTAAAGTTTGAATTCTGTACGAGAGGCGGGAGAGTAGTAACTTACAATGAAATCAATCTTTGATAAATTATGTGATTTTACTATAAAAAATTTATTTTTAAAGAAATAATTGAATTTCGTGCTTTATATCTCCTCATACGTTAAGTTCAATCTGTTTGTAAACCACGTTCTGCCGCTGTCTAAAAGTTAAACTAAGTAGGAATCATTTAAGTGCAGTATTTAATCTTTCACAAGCAGTTTCTAAAGCATTCCTGTTGATATCAAGGATTTGGATAGTGGGTTGGAGTAAATGTAGGTTAGTAGGTCTATACTCTTGATTTCATTTGAGTTGATTTGTTACACTAGAGTAGTGACGTTAGTAAATACACGTAACTTTGGAGACAGACATTCATATCATCAGAGGTTTTGCGGAAACTGTGTTTGCGGTATATACATGTCAGTAACCCATAACGTAATAATTTCTTGCGTAATCATCATCACTCAATTATGTCATTCAATTTCAAACCGAATAAATAACTTTGAATATAATATCTTCTGAAATTTTGTTCAAACAGAATAAAATTATATGTTCGTGAATAGAGTTAAAATATTTGTCTTAGATATACAGTGACCTCTTACGTTTGCTAGTTACAAAATAGGTGTGTTTCATTGGTTTATCAAAAAGAACATACGTAACTGCAAAGCAGCTACTCTGCTATATATAAAATACGATCATAAAGTGAAATATATTGAAGTTGTTTTCAATTCACAGACATCCAAGAAAAATGTTTACTCGTGGCAGACGAGGCTCATTACAGAGAGTAGGCGGCCACCTGATGAAGGGTATGTTTGTGTGTGCGAGGCTAGAATCGATGAGGAGCTACGAGCGACGCTGGCCGGCGCATATATTGTGATATCACCTCTACGGCCAGAGTTGTCAACACACGCGCAGTGTTCCCGCCGTAACGATTTTACCGGTGACTCTATCGTTTTATTGAACGTGTCACTGTATCAAAAATCAACGTACTTGTAGGCCCCAATTTCGAACATATCCTTTACATATATCTTGAGAAACAACCGCGTGGAAAAGTATATTTCAGCAAAGTTTGAGGGTTTTAAAATAATGCTTCCAGTGTGCGTGGTGTCTTAAAAGTCACATTAACAAGTAGTCCGAAGTGCGTTTTCTATTCGTAGGTAAGCATTGTGGAAGCATTTTTACTGGTTTCTGAAGAAAATCGTAACTCCGAACACGCACAAGACAGAGACAGAATGCCGATGTACGAGATAAAGGACTCGTTTGTGAAGAAATAAAGAAACTGAGTTTATAGCTCGCACTAAAATATATGTATAACTTTCTCTTTATCTGTTATTATTCACCTTTAAAACTACATCTATACTGTACTAACCAATGTTTATGAAACAGTTCAAATTAAAATACGGCGTGATTGAAATGAAAATAAAAATTATGTAATAATACTGTGATGTACATTAATATCGTGACAAAACACGCCGCAGGATTCACAGAATCGTACTTCGAGTTCACTAGGTTACCAACAGATAGCAGGCGTGTGTAGTTTCGGCAATAAGCACGGCCGTGCAATAAGTGAGTAAATCACATACACATTCACAATTCAAATAAGTTTAACGTCTTTCTGGCACTGTAGTTCGAAGCATTTATTTAACAAAGTAGGGTAGGTTTACCCTACCAATTACTATAATATGTAATATTGTTGCAAAATGCACCTAATGTTCAGAAAATTTTTCATTGTGTAAAAAAATTATATTAAAGTGAAGCACATTTACATTCGGATTAATTCAAAATGCTATGAAAATTCTTGATTTTAAATTAAAATATCTCTCCTGCATCTAGTATGCGTCTTCAGTTATTTACTTCGGTTTCAAATTTCAAGGTTATATATTTGAGGTTATCACCATCTGCCAACAGTAGTGAAAAGACACGAACTTGTTGATCCAGTCACGTGTGCCAATCTAATATAAGGTATATGTTGTAGTCAACCTGTTTACCGCTTGCTTAGCACAGAATTTATTTGTTTTACATTAAGTGTGCATAGATATATTTAGACATAAACATAGCACGATTCGACACGTCAGCGAGGGTTCCCGTACCCCTCGGCAAGATAACATTTTCCCGTTAAATATCGCTTGCTTATATAGCTACAAATTTAGTAAAGATACAGAAATTGTAAGAACTCGGGCATTATAGAATCACTTTTTTTAATTCGTAACGAAAGTTCATTTATCGGCATCACATAGTTAACGAGTTACAGAATACAGCTGTAGGACGGGTATAAATCTAGGTCGCTATGGCTGAGCGAATGAGTGCTTGACGCTTAGTCTATGCACGGGAAGTGTCGGGTAACGACGGAGACGTAGCGAGCAGTCAGGAGACGAAGAGGAAAAGGCGGCAAGGAGCGATGCGGTATCACCGCAGCTTTCAGTTAGCGGCGGCGAATATCGTGCTGCGGAGGAATAGTTGGAGAGAGTGTGGATGGTACAATGAGCGTCTGTGGGACCGACGAGCAGGTCAGATTTACAAAAAGGACTGTTGCTGGATTTAGTGCCATATTCTAAATGTTTCCGCTTTTTGTAAGAGCAATAGGCTACTAGATGCTAACAACATTACATGTAAATATAAATATGTTTACCATAATTTCACGAAATTAGGGTACAAAACTTGTGAGAGGATTCCTTGCAAAAAAGTGAGGTAAAGTTATGTCATGAAGTTTTTGCTGGCGCAAATGTTACAAGAGAACTTCGGAGTTGAAAATTGACATCGAAAACCTACATTTGTTTAAATAACCTAATGTAAGAAGGAATAAATTTTAAATTTTCAGGTGCAGTTTAGTAATAAAAAAAGTCTGCTATCTGTGAAAAAATGATTTCGAAATCCTTTCTCAGTCAGTAGATAACGAGGTTGGCCAATATTTTTTCGGCATAGAGTATTTTACAATGACGTGTTTTTGCTATAAAATGACACAGTTTGAAGCAGGATACTCCAATGAACAAAAAATATTACCATGTCAGAACACCTTCAAATTAACCGTTTTCGAGAAGATGGACGTAGAAAATGATGAGCAACACGTGATACATAGGATATATGAACAATGCCATTATTTAACTAAGGTTAAATGTATTCGAAGCTATTTTTTCACAGATGCAGATCTTGTTATTAGCAAAACGCACCCGTAATGTCATTAAATATTTCATTATACTCTTAGTTACTTTGAAAAGTGTTGGTTTTCAATGTAAATTTTCACCTCTCCATAACTTTCATTATATAAATTTACGTAATTTTTACAAGGGATGATTTCACAAAATTTGCAAAATACTTTCATGAATCTCCTGTAAAATTGTGAATTCAAATGTAATGTTGTAAATTATTGTGATAACATTTGTAATAAATAATGAAGCTCTGTTTAATTATTTTATTTATAATGCACTCAATTCCGACTGAATCTGTCTGCGCCCCTGGACATAATCTTATAATAGTGTGATAGATATTGACATTAAAAAAATATTATGACTGGTATCATAAAAATTAACGTTATTTAATGATGTTCGGACGGATAAATACTATTACAGTTTATACTATTATCTCGGTTTTTGTATCGCAACATCATAAAATTCAAATTATAATATTCTGTATTCTTCTTCTGAAGTGTAAGCTAACATTGTAATAGGTACTGGATTTTACCAAATACACAAACGTATTTAATTATACATCACAAAAGACATAGTATCGTGCAATGTACTATACATTGCTAGAGATTTGGCACAATATTGATTCTACCATAGTTCAAAAATTCTTATATCGACCTTGTGGCTATACAAGTATAGATCGTCCGGAATAAAGTGAGCACTAAAGATTTAATCTTTGAAAAAATAACCAGTCGTTACTAAATATAATTGAACATCGACAATAGTTACCTTACAACTTGTATGGTTGGCAGCTATTTGCTGAATGTAGTTCCGTGTATTTCCATATTTAAATACAACTGAAATCGAGATATTTGTATTTTATTTCACTAATAGACTTTTTTAAATCAAACTATGTAGGTTCGTACTGACTGCACAATTTATCTAAGACGCGCAAACAAGTGACGTGTCCAGAAAGGTGAGATATTTCCGGTAGTTAACCGTTACGCGTGGAAAGATAACGACTTGGCTAAAAAAAAAAATTAGCAGTTTTTTTAGTGCTTACTATATTCCGAACGGCCTATAATCTTTGCTAACGAGGCTGGTGAGAAACCGTGTGTTAACGGAAGAATTCTGCGTTTGTAGTATAAGGTTGGGCGTTTGTAAAATCCCTGCTCGTCACAATAAGTTCCGCTTGCGTCAACTTCCGCCAACTGAATTTCACTCCAACTAAATTAATGTTTGTCTCAGAGGAGAGCATAAAGTAAAGAGCTAAATATTCTTATCACTGATTCGTTGATTTTGTATTTACAGAATCCTTGTTCGGAAACCTTATCACTCCACGAGATACTTTTTTTTTAAACAAGGTTACTATTGTTAGAAAGTCAGTTAAAATATATATTTGCAGTTCTGTAATTCTAAGACAGTTAATGTATTGAAACGTTTAAAATAGCGATTTTCAGCAAACTTTAAGACTAAACGAATTGCTAAAGTTTAGAGATTAATTTTTAATGTTCTTTTTTTTCCGCATTTAGAAAAAATAACGATTGTGAGTTCAGTAGTTTCTTACAGAATTGTGGATTTAACGCACTGCATTTATACATGTGATTCAGATAAGCCGATGCCTTGGCAAGTAATAATTAACAAGCAATTAACTTTAATCGATTTGTAACAGACAACGTTCAGTCCATACACGTGTGGAGTTTGACAGAACCTTGGGTTCCACAAAAATCTAGTCCGCGGCGGTAAGAATAGGACCAGTTGCTGAAGCGGAAATAGGAAATGATAATTTTCCTGGGATGTCCATCACCAAGTTTCCCGAGATAAGAAAGTTATTTTATGGCAGCGATGCGTAAATATTTCAGTGACTTGTATTGCCGCACAGAACATGCCTGTGAGGTTGACCAGTTTTTATCCGACTTAAAAAAAAAAGGAGGTTCTCAATTCGGTTGTATTTTTTCCTTATGTTAGTTACCTCAGAACTCCGTCATTAATAAACCGATTTGGAAAATTCTTTATTCGTTGCAACGGGGATATTTTCAAGTTGGTCCCATTCAGTGTCGTACCAAGGGTTTTTGGTTCTCCCCCATTTTTTTGCAATCTGATGGATTTTCAAAATTTGAACAGTTAAAGAATGATTATACCTACACGTCCATTACAAAATGCCTGTTTTCGTCAAAGTAACTTGCTATTATGTTTGTTTTCTCAAGTATGCGATTCAGCAACCAGTGTATTGTTTTGTAAGAAATATACGCAATGCAATAATACGTAGCTGAAATATGTCATGCCAATTTTACATCAGAGGAATCTGTGCTACATACATTAACAGAAATTAATATTAAGGACTAATTATTATAACAGAGTGAGGCTGGAAGATGAGCCGCGGTGGCAGAGGAGTCAGAACTCTCGCCTCTCACCTAGGCAATTCGGACTCAATACCTAGTTTGTTCAGCCCTGATTTTTCGCATGTGGTAAATGTGGTGGACGTTGCCGTTGGCCACTGGGATTTGCCGGGGAACTCCCCCCCCCGGCCCCTCTTACTCCGTTACCGCTCCACACTCACCTCACCTCATCCATTCCTCCGGTCGGACGGTCTGTCACACGGGTCAAGCAGCCGGCCTAACCTTCACTCCCGGCCTTCTCTCACAACTGTGACCCTACCTGCATATATATGTACTTTACAATATAGCCTGTGATATTTTCGTTCAAATTGGTTAATGGTCCTAAGATATTGTCAAGATTTTCTCTTGTTGTTGATAATAGTGTTAAGGGTGCGGTTCACATCAGTTTTCAGCGTCTTTCTTATTTTTATATTTGTACCTGATATTTTTTTCTTATTTTAGACATAAATTGTGATTCAATCATCCTCGTAGGAAATTTGTGCATCTCTCAATAGTTTTTGCGAAATGAGTCGTAAACGTCAAAATTTGCACTTTACGGTTTTATGTACGCCACTAAAACCAACTGACATAACAAACCGAAAAATATTCGTAGGTTATTACAATGTTGCAGGCTATGATTTGACATATATAATAACAAAAAAATTAAATATTTTTGTATTTCATACAATAACGCTAAATTTCGAAACGAAAATTTAAAAATTTCAACAATTTGTGGTACCTGGGGCGGACTGCCCCCGCCTCCCCTCTTTTTTTTTGTACGCCACTGGTCCCATTTTAATTTCATTGGCATTGGACCAATTTGATTTTGAAGGTACACCAATAGTAGATGGACTGCCCCCGCCCCCCCTTTTTTTTGGCACGCCTCTGGTCCCATTTTAATTTCATTGGCATTGGACCAATTTGATTTTGAAGGTACACCAATAGTATATGTAGAGTGATGTAGGTTTATGGCAAGACTAGAGTGAGTGAGAGATTTTTGGTCAGCGCTCAACATCGAGGTCTTTGGCGCTGGTGGGGGTGACATGATGTGAGAATGGAGCAGTACCGGAATGAAAGGGCGGGGGAAACTGGAGATCCCCGAGAAAACCCGCCAACCAGCGGCATCGTCCGGCACGATTCCCACATGCGAAAATCCGGCGACCGACCCCGCCGGGAAACGAACCCGGATTGCCTTGGTGGCAGGCGAGAGGACTGGCCACTTTTTACTTCTTTTTAATTGTTTTTAAAATGTTAGCTCCCTTGGGGAGGTTTCAACATCGCCAACGAGCCAAACATCCCCCCTATACAGTTTTATTATTAGATAATTCCCAAGTTGTGACAGTTTTGTTGACTCTGACTATTGAATTGACTGGAACGGACGAACACAAATTTTGCACCCAGCTTCACCTGGGAATCGAACCCAGAACCCCTCGCATCAAAGTCCCTCTCGGCCACCGCGGCCCTCCAAGACTAGCGACTACGTAGGTATGATCTAGGGCATTCTGTACTCTCTTGGACTGCGAAGACACAACGGAACTCCTTAACGACAAACAGCACGAATGTGGAAGGTAGGCACCGAAACTCCGCACAAATCAAGAAATATGTTAAACAACACAGACTTCAAAAAAATCTACTCTGAATGAAAAATGCACTAAAAAGTAAAAAACGTATATAATTCCGTTATTTTTAGACTATTGTGAATACAATCATTTTACTAGGACAATAATATAGGTACAATTATTGTTATTTTTGGAGTCGATGCCAGCCAAGGTTAACAAACGCGTAACTGAGTAGCGCAGGTATACATCTAATTTAATGAAATTCAACACTGACTGCAACTAAGCATATCTTAATGGACACAAAGACAGCAGCCGCGCTGTGTTGAACATCACGGGGCGTATACGGTGGGGCTGGGAGGGGAGCAACTTGAGTGAGCAGACGCGTGAGGGCAGACGTCGACAGTTCTGTCCGATATCTATATATTCGATGCGCTTGTATGCTGTAAGTTTTCTCTAATCGTATTCGACTGTGATTTCTTGGTGCTTAGAATCACATTAAGGTATTTAGATTTAATTTACACGACACCTAAAAATTAATTGGTCAATAGATTTTCGAGGTGTCGTTTTCATCGCTTTAGGCAGTTGTATTCAATTGTAAATTTGTTCAATTAGGTATTGGTACATTATCGGATTAACGTAACATTAAATTATTTTTGTAAATTTTTGGGAATTTCGTAAAATTTGTTTAAAGCTTGACTGGCTCCGACTACAAAAATAACAATAATTGTATATTAATATCATAATAAGTTGACTATATTCGAAGTAGTCTAAAAATAACGTAATTATTTTTCACGTATTAGTGCATTTTTTCATTCAGAGTGTGAGTGCCATTTCACCTTAATGGTACTAAGTACGTTTGTTATTTGTTAATTGCTGTCATAGGTATATGTTGTGGGGGTACCGTTGTATCAGTAGCACGAGAGCTATTTGAATGTGTTTGTATCTTTTTAATTAAATATACGCTGTAGTTGTTAGCTTGAGGGGTTAGCGGTACAAGAGCGACAAAGGAGCGGAGGCGGCCTCATGGCATCCAAGGGACGAGCGCAGTTTGTACAGTAGATGGGGGATAGCCCATCTATGCTCTGTGAATGCCCGTTGCAACTGCTTGCGTTTTAACCGCATTGAACCAGTTTTTCCAGAACATTTGAATTTTAAGATTTAGTTGATTGAGTTGTAAATAGTAACAATGATAGTGTCGAGTAGTTTAGAATTCAAATTAATGAGTAATTGTTTAATAAATTATGATAAATAATGCCTGGGTAAATTTGTGGGGCAACCCAAGCAATTGACTATGGGAACAACCACAGTTTTGATACGAGCAAGCTGATTGGCTGACACGAGGATGGCTTGGAGAAGTCATCTTTGACCCAGCAGGCAAGCGTTTCGGCTGGCAACGATGAAGTTAGGACAGAAACACACGAGGCGGTTCGTGTCGAGTCGGCCGCCGAGTCGACATACCGTACGATCTTTTCACACGAAGCGGTACGCAACGACTCGACTGCCGCCCCCATGCCGAAGCGGCGTCGCGTGTATATTCTGGTAGTGTAGCCACAGACATGCATCCTGACGATGAATATTTGATGCTGTTGTGGTTGTTATA
>PNEQ01055547.1:0-41478 GCA_003012365.1 Medauroidea extradentata
TCTTTTTGGCGCGAGTATGCTGAAAATAACCACGTTACTACGGGAGATCTCTTAAGTCCCTTCCCGTTGACCGTCCCCACTTCAATTCCCTGTTGGGTCATTAAAACTGAAATGTTTGGAATGTTTATCATTACGCTGGTGTGCTACACTGACAAGTTACAGACTAAAACCTACGTGTCACTTACGTGGCTAATTTCTCTGTGAGGAGAGAGAGTTCGGCTAAACGACCAATGGCCGGTGATACTACGAATGTCTTGTAATTTTTGTGCTAATTAGTTTGTTTATTGGTCGTGTTGTTAATGAGTTACCTCTTGGTAAATTTTGCCACGTGGGTGGGCGTGATCCGATATGCGGATGTTGTGTTCCCGTTCCTACCTGGCTGATGATCCATGCACACGTTGTCGGGTGCACAGCTTACGTAGGGTGCGCAGGGGCACTGTTGACGGTGATGGTGGCGCTGTAGGGACAAACGGGCAAGGGTGGTTGGCGTCAAGTTACGTTAACGGCGTCCGAGGTGGCGTACAACCTCGGCATCGTGTAGGATAACCAGTCGACGAGGAAGCAGGGGGCGAGCATTTAAACCACTGTCAGCCCCTGGGCTCTCGACCACGCCCTGGGAGTCTAGAGTCTCTGCTCGAGTGTTGTTCCTCGTAATTGAGCAACTGGCGCCCTTTTCAACATCATTGTCATCATCACAAACAACCCCCCCCCTGCCGACGTCAAATATAATAAATAATTTTCTTGCTATTGGGCAAGCACCCAGTAGCAAGCACCCAACACCCCTACAACATCCTCTCCGAAGCCTTCCTAAACTGTCCCACACCCAGCAATGACAATACATTCTCCTGCAACAAATTCCACTCCCCGACTGTCCTAACCACCATTGACTGTAGTCCCCGTCCCGTCCTCCGCCAGACTCGCTGTATCTTTTTACTGTTGTTGCCTCTACCCCTATATCCACCCTTATCTAGATGTTCAGATAGTGCACTCCATCCTCCGTCCTTTTCCACTATCTTATACATCCTAACGAGTCTTTCCACCCTCCTATCTTTCAGCGAGTTCCATCCCATATCCCTCATCATCACTGATGGCCTGAAATTACTTTCATCCTCTCCATCTTGCCCCTGCCTTCTTCACTTACCCTTCACCCATCTGGCTGCCCTTCTCTGCACCTTCACTAGTTCCTTCACCTCCACCTCAACACGGGGGTCCCACTCAGCTGCAGTGTACTCAAGAACAGGCCGGACCCGGGTGTTGTAGGCCTTCTCTTTTACCTCCAAGCTGGTTCCCCTTAATATCCTACCCTTCATTCCTAGCACTTTGCTACCCTTTGCGACCACTCTCTGAACTTGGCTTTTCAACCCAAGATTTTCATGTAGAACAACTCCTAGGTACTTACACTCGGATGCCTCGCCTATTTTCTGCCCTGCCCAACTATAGACTTCCCTGCTCTTTAGCCTTTTCCTTGTAAACAGCATGAGTTTAGTTTTTCTAACATTTATCTTCATTCTTTTTTCAAGTGTCCACAGCCTTATCCGCTCCATATCTTCCTGTAACTTGTGCTCACGTCCCACCACTGAATAGAGCACACAAACATCAGCGAATAATCGAATTCTTCTGGTAACCTCCAAACCTATATCATTGACCATTATGGTAAACAATATCGGACCTACCACACTCCCATGTGGCACCCCTGAAGAGACCTTTCCCTCAATTGACACAGTAACCCCCACTTTCACTCTCTGAACCCTTCCCTTGAGGAAATCTCCTATCCACCCTACGAAACTCTTGTCTTCTAATATGTCATCCACATTTTGCATAAGTTTCCCATGAGGCACCTTGTCAAAGGCCTTTTCAAAGTCAATAAAACAGGCATCCACTTGCTTTCCCTCATCAACAGCTTTCACCAGGTCCTCCAACAGACCGGCCAACTGAGTCTCACATGAATATCCTTCTCTGAAACCGAATTGGTATTCCCTCAGACAATTCTTTTCATTCATCACTCTAACTACATACTGTGCCACCAATCGTTCCGTCACTTTCCCCGTATTCGATGTAAGACTCACCGGCCTGTAACAGCTGGGGTGCGACATATCCTCCCCCTGCTTGTATATTGGTACCACCAGTGCCTCCTTCCATACTAGTGGGAGCTTACCTTGTTCCTACAACCTGTCAAACAGCACTTTGAGATATTTTCTCAACTCCTCTACTGTAAACTTTAATGCCCCATTTCCAATACCGCCTGGTCCGACCGCATTGCTACTTAGGAGCCCTCTGACGATCCTGGCTATATCCTTCACTTGAATTCTAAATGTGTCACCTCTTTTCCTATCCCCCTTATCATTCCTTTGCCACATGACATTTGGCTGAAAAACATCCAGGTATTGCCTTTGTAGCATATCAGCCTTCGCCTTGTCTGTTGATGCGACCAGACCGTCCCTATCTTTCAACTGCAGAATCCCTCCATACCCTCCACTCATCTTCCGAACATACCCATAGAACTGTTTCCAGCTCTTATCTCTCCCTAGAGCCATTATTTTTCCCAAGTAGGCCTACTCGTTTTTCGCTCATTTAAATTCTATTTCTAGCTCTCTTCCCATCTCCTTTAATTGATCCCTAACCCTCATTACCCCTTTATTTTTCCACTCTGCATAGAATTTTCTACACTTTCGTTTCATTATTTTTATCTCCTTACCATAATATGGAGGGTCTCCACATGACCTTATCCTTTTTTGAGGGACAATTCCTTCAATGTTGTTTCCACAGTTCTTTTAAAGTTTTCCCACAAGATTTCTACACTTTCATCCTTAGACCATTCCTCAGATCTCTCTTTAACATGATTTTCTGCCCCTTTGCCACCCCCCCCCCATCTGAATTGCCATATCGCCTTACACCTGGGATCTACTACTTTCGGTTTCTCAATTCCAATCTCTATCACAGGGATGTCATGTCCAAAACTACAGCATCCCTTATAACATCCCAAGGCCTGACCAACACCACATCCAGCACTGCCCCCGAATTCACTCCAGCCTGGCTCGTAGGTGTTACCACTGCCTGCACAAGCCCCCTGTTTACCAGTGCAGCTGCCATCCTCTCCGTATCCCATCTCCTCTGCCCCTTCAACCCACTGCACACCAGGCATGTTCAGATCTCCTGCTACCATAACACACTGCCTGTCCCTTCGTCTGTCAAGCCTCTCCTTGATCACGTAAATTTCCTGCCATCCCTGACAAGTAGGACTGTACACAGCCAACAGTTTTATATTCCTACTCCTCCCACTTATATTAATTTCCACCACTTCCATTTCCTCACTGATAAAATTCTACATACCCTAGCCAACCTTTCCTCAAACAAACCATAATTCATCCCCCTCTCCTGCCCCTGTTCCTTCTAAATATCGTAAACCCATCCAGCTCAATTTCGCTGTCCAGCACTTCATTACTCAACCAGGTTTTCACAGCAACCACAACATCTACTCCATAACCTTCAGCCTTACTCCACAGACTGTCCTGCTTGTTGTAAAGTCTTCTACAATTGACAACTATAACTTTCAATGCTGATTCGACTAACCTCCCCTTTCCACCCTTTCTGACCTATGGTTGCCACTATTCACCCTACTCCTCTCCAGGTAGCCAGCTGTCTCTTTACCAAGCACATCAACCGGGACTCTTTTACCATATTCTGTAAGGTGCACCTGGTCCCTACCAATTCTACCCCTGCCTAC
The DNA here is from genome assembly GCA_003012365.1 of Medauroidea extradentata. Taxonomy (NCBI): domain Eukaryota; kingdom Metazoa; phylum Arthropoda; class Insecta; order Phasmatodea; family Phasmatidae; genus Medauroidea; species Medauroidea extradentata. The sequence goes on from PNEQ01055547.1 coordinate 3,725, forward strand.
CCACAGCCTACTGTCCACAAAAGTAGCCCCACTCTTCTCGCAAACATCCTCATATAGCTCGCTTTACATAATCAACACCCCTTCGACACAGAACCCCACTGACCACTACACTAGCCTTTGGAAACTTGATTTTAACCTGTCTTAAAAGTTCCTTAAGGTCCTGCCCTACCTCAACACCTATGTCTCTATGTGCAATGTCATTGCCACCAACATGCAAAGTGACCACCCTTACAGTTTCACTTCCCCTCATACTACTTACTTCCTTACTCAGGTATTTTATCTTGGCTCCCCCAGATGCTGCCTTATACACACTGCCTCTATAAATTCCCCTAAGGTCCACCCCCTTCACTATGGAGCTTCCTAGAAATACCACTTCTGGGTCCCTACCTATCCTGATTTTCCCCTCTCTGACTATATGCCTCTCCCTTTCAATTTCCTGCCTGCTGTTTCAATCTACCCTCGCTTTCTCACATGGCTGCATGTCCCTGTCCCCTTCCTGCCTGGCAGTACCTACATCACTTACTCTACTGCCCTTATTATCTGCCCTTTGCTGTGCCTCCCTTGTTACCACTACAGCTTGTTCCTTGGCTCTCACACTAATCTCACTTTGCAGCCCCCTAACACATACATCTACGTACCTAGCCATACTGACCCCTGTACTCTTCTCCCTAGTCTTCTGTTCCAGTTCCTCTACCCTCTTACTCAGCCTTTCTACCTCCTGCTCTGTTTCCTTTCTTTTTTGCCTCGCTTCCTTTAGTTCCCGCTCTGATGCACTACACAAAGCTACCATTTCCACTTTTGCCTCCAATTCACCGTCCAGTTTTTCCAACCTCACTATCAGTTTTCCCAATCCTGCCACCCTTCCCACTCCCCCCTCCCCTTCTCTAATCTATCCATCACCTCTGTTTCCTTCTCTTTGATTTGCTCCACCAAACTTTCATTCTCCTCCTCCTCCCTCCTCATTACTCCTAGCCTCTCCACTATTTATCCTGCTAGTATCCCCCCTAGTACACTTAATGCCCAGATACCTCTATCATCCTCCTCTATCTAAGTCCCTATTTCCACTTGCTCCATCTCCTGCGATTTCCTGACCCCATCAGTACTCTTTACCACAGATACCTCCTTCCCAGATTTCCCACTGCCACACTCGACACACAACCATTCTTGGCCTAGGAGTTCCGAAAACTCCTCCACCATTCTTAAGCATTTTGAATGGAACCATCCATTTCACCTGTCACACTGCACACCTCCATCTCCTGCCTTCCAAGTACGAAACAAAGCGGAGGGCATGAGTCTTCCCAGAGTCGGTGCTCCCGGGAGAGAAAGAAAATGGTTTAAATATACTAAATTACTATGGCGTGAAAGTTGTCAGAGAAGCAAAAGTTGAATTCTCCCGGGAGCGCTGGGACTTACGCGGCGATGCGTTGCCCATTGTTATGAAGATTGACTTATTTAGCGCGCGCAAGAGGGAGGCCGTCCCTCTGCGACCCACCAAATATGAAATTCCCCTGGTGGAATAGGAATGAAAACAAAGTATTTACAAAGCATGATTACAAGGTGCTGGTATGATTAGCCTTGAGGCGTGAATAATTGATGAGAGTTAATTAATTCCTCATTTGTATTAATTAGCGAGAATGTCTATTTTGCAGTGAGTTCAGTGCCGGCACGCCGTCGGCATCCCAGAGCTGATCGTGACACGTCTGTCACATATCCGCGTACACTGGCGGGTGCTTTGGTTCGTCGCTGCTTGGCGAAGGCGTCGGGGGCTGCATCGTCGGTGTGCCGATGTGGCCCTTGTCGACAAAGTCGGCCTCAGGCAACTCGCTGCTGGTTGAAGGTTCCTCGTCGTTGTGAACCAGCAGTGCTTGTGCAAAGACGGTTGTGGGTGTAGCATAGGCAGTGTCCCTTCGGTTGTCCAGGTTGGTCCGGGGGTCCCAGGTTCCAACATCTTCATGGACCACTGTTGAGATACCCATGTGCGGGGCGCTTGCTGGGTTCTGGCGGGGGTGAAGACTGTGTGGGCGACGCTGGTTCTGCCGTTAAGGCTCCCTGTCTTTCCAACGTGCATCGGATCGCGAATTCCTTGACGTCCGGAGGGTCCTCTGTAGTCATACTCTGATCCCTGTTTGGCGTTTTGGCACCAGGCGTCAGTGGTATGGCTGGTGAGTCGTCAGTAGGCGTCGACGGTCGTGCAACCTCCTTTCTCTCCTGGCTCATGGATGGCATCTCCCCCCAGGTTTCACTGGTGGCGGTTCTGTTCCTTGCAGACAGTCGGGTCGTTCGCTGACAGGGAGGACGGTGATGGGTGCCTCTGGGGTGCCGTCGCCGATCGCCCTAATGTGGTCTCGATGCAATTTTCGGACTCTCTGTCATCCCGTTTGGACGGCATAGACTCCCCTTCCTACTTCCCTCAGGATGCGATGGGGTCCGCTCCACTTTGGGGCCAGTCCCGCACAAAAGTTTTTCGAATTTGAGGATATTCCTTCATGTAAACATGTCCTGGTTCAAGGTGTTTTGGGGTGGTCGGATAGAGGTTGTTATCCAGGTGGTCACATATATGGCTTGCTGTGTGCCTACTTGGTTGCATGACCTGGCTTGTTGTGCCTCCCGATCTGTGGTTGCCTCCCGATCGTACATCGGGTGCGCCAACTCGCCAGGTCATGCTAAGTTCTGTCTTTGCAGGATTTTGGTTGGGGATTTTCCTGTTGTAGTGTTTACGCCAGTCCGAAGACAGAAGAGGGCGGCGGGGATGTGTTTCGGCCAAGTGGTTTGTCCTTTGCCAATGCGCATTCGCAGCTGAAATTTTAGGTCTTGGCGCTCCGTGGGGTTGATGCAGGGATGGCATTGTGCCGTGGTGTGGTGTGTGAAACGCCATTGATCACACAAATTCCACCAGCGGTGACCCATGAACTGGCTGCTGTTGTCGGACAGGAGCACCCTGGGGAAACCCCGACGAAGGAAGAACTCAGCTTCTAGCATCTTCGTTATTACGTCTGCCCTAGCACTGCCGACAGAGTAGACCTCTGTCCACCTGGAGAAAGTGTCGGTGACAGCCACGATGAACCATTTCCCTTGGGCGTTGCATGGATTGGGTTCCATGAGGTCGAAGGTTACCACGTCAAAGGGCTCCTTGGCCAGCCGTTGGTCTCTATTGCTGTTCCCCAACAGGTCTGCTGGCTTTGTAGGTGTTACAGATTTGGCAAGCGCTCATGTAAAGTCTGACCATGTTGGTCATCCCTGGCCAGTGGTAGTGGCGTGAGAGACTTCGGCATGTCTGGTTGGCACCTGGATTTCCAGCCAAACGGTCTTCATGGGCGTAACTGAGGAGTGAAATGCATGCTTGTTGGGGCACTTAGGTATTCCATACTGCATTAGCTCCGGTTGGGCGGATCTCCAGACCACCACCGACCACTCTCCAGTTCTTTCAGGATCGTGTTGTTGCGGCTCTAGCACCAGTGTGTCCAGTTGCGCAACACTCAGCAGTGTCACCAGGGTTGTAGGCATGCTTAGTTGGTAAAGGCGGGGTGCACAAGTGCTGGCACAAAATTGTTGCTTGTGATAGGTGGCAAAAGTTCCTACCAATCCTCTGGGTTGTGTGTGCACGTCTCTGCGCCTGGCGAGCGTGAGAGGGAATCTGCGAGCTCGTACATGTTATCTGGGACGTGTTCTACAGTAAAGTCGAAGCCATGCACTAACATGGACCATTGGGTGAGTTCGCTCCATGCTTCGCGCATCGTGTGTATCCATACAAGGTTGCGGTTGTCGGTTCGAAGAGTAAACCGCTGGTACTCTAAGTATGGGCGATAGCACTTAAGTGCCACACTATCGTTAGGCACTCTCATTTACATCGTACCGGCGCTCGGCTGGGCCGAATTTTGCACTCCCATAGTCAATGATGCATCGTTCCCCCTTCTCATCCAGCTAGTACAGGACGGCTCCGAACCCTTCCAGACTTGCGTCGGTTTGGAGGTAAAGGTGTCGCGTGGCATGATGATGGGACAGGTGTTGACATGTGCGAAAGGTGGCCTTTGTGGCGTTGAAAGCATTTTCAGTTTCGTCAGTCCACCAGAACTTTATTTCAATGGAGAGCAGTGCAGTAAGTGGTGCTGTTACAGTGGCAACGTTCTGCACATACTGGCAGAGCCAGTTGATTAGGCCAAAGAACTTGCGCAGCTGTTTGCGTGTGCACGGAGCCTCCCTCTCGTCAATGATGCGCAGCTGGTCTACACTAGGGCAGTTGCATTCCACATCCACTATGTGCCCTAGAAAGTCCAGAGTGGTTTTACTGATGTGGCGATCGCAAAACATTTCAGCACAAGTGCCAGGTGGGTCAGATGTTTGTCCCAACTATTCGACCATACTATGATGTCGTCCAGGTATGCAGTGGCAAAATTGCCGATGTACCCGTCTAGCACGTGGACCATCATGCATTGGAAAGTTACGGGTACGAACTTTAGCCCAAACAGCATTGCACAGAATTGATATCTCCTACCATTTGGGGTTGTGAAAGCGGTTTTGTGGCGGGCTCTAGGGGCTACTGGTACTTGCCAATAACCGGAGCGTAGGTCAAAAGAGGATATAACCTTTGCACTACCAAGTAAGCTGAGGGCGCTGTCAGGGCTGGACTTACCACTAGGCCTACTAGGCCAAGGCCTAGGGCGCAACTTTCACAAGGGCGCACTTTTAACAAGGAGAACATGTGAAAACTTCCATCACAATTTTTAAAAGTGCCAATATGGCTATGAGTAAAACAATTTTCATTGGGTTTACTTTTGGCATTGTTGACTTATGATACCTCCTTAGTCCAATCCAGCTAATAATTTTCAAATAATTATGTTAAAATTAAGTTGAATTATTACTGTGTTGTTGCTAGTATTATACATAGCGAGAGGTCAGCGCAGAGTACATTAAATAATGTGATGGCTGAAAACAGGGAAAGAACGCCAGTTGTTAAGAAAGGATCGAAATAAGAGTTTGCGGGGGCACTTAGACTGATGGGCCTAGGGCGCCTAGAAACTTAAATCCGGCCCTGGGCACTGTAAATGTTCATGACAGGTGGTGCGGAATTCTGGGAAAAAAGGTTGAGCGGACGTAGATCGACGCAGAAGCACCAGGAACCATCTTTCTTGGGGGCTAGCATGATTTACGAATTATAGTTACTTTCCGATGGTTCGATCACTCCATCAAACATCTCAATAACCTGTTTATCAATTATGTTCCTGTGGTAGGGCGAGTAGTCTCATGGTGGCATGTAGACTGGTACGTTGTTGCATGTAGGTAAGCGATGTTCTGCTATGTTCGTGCGTCGGAGTGGGTCACCACAAGTGAAGACGTCGTGACGTTCGATAAGGATATCCTGGATGGCGTCGCGATGCTGTGGCGGCACTGCATTGTCGAAGTTGTCGAGCCTTAATGGCACGGACACAGTTGGTAGGTGATATCAGAGATGATAAGCTGTCTTACGTTGAACACGTCCAAAATGGATTCGGTCGCGCGGGAATTCGATTACAACGTTGTGTTCTAGTATCCATGGTACTCCGAGGATGAGATCCTCGCGGAGATCGTTCACTATTGTCACTGGCACTCGCATCTCTGTCTCCCTAACTGCCACTAACACTATCATTGTGCCGGATGTTCGGGCCGTCGGGTCATTCGTGACTAGTTGCACATGGTGACCTGCGTCGCGCTGGTCTGGAGGTACTGCGTTGGCGCTCACGAAGTTCTGAGAAGTGACAGTATCGATTAAGGCGACTGTCTTTTTCGTTTAGTGCAACTGGGATGTCAATATTTGTAGTTATTTGGCTGAGATGTAATGTCTGAGATTTTGAGGTTAGGGCGGTTCGGTTTGTTGTGGGTGTTGGGTTAAGGGGCCCGCATACCCCACCAGCCTGTTTCCCTGTTTGAAGGTGTTTCGCTCTTGTTGTTTCGTACAGTGGGCATACCAGTGCATTTGTCGGCAAGGACAGTATATGCATGGGCCGGGTAGTGGTGGCTCGCTGTGGCTTGTGTCGTTGTTGTGCGGCTGATGACTTGCATTGCTGCCAGCTATGCTCGTGCGCCCTTCCCGGTCTGGTGTGCGCTTCGGGTTGGTCTCGCATGCGCCGACTTGCCGATTGGCGGCGCCCTGGGGCTGTTGGTGCATTTCGCGCATCTGGTCGCGTTTGCGTACCTCTCGCATCCATCGCGATTCCGGCGGGTGTACAGATGAAATCGTATAAACCACTGTATATTGCGGGCCTGAGGGCTGTGCGATATTCCGGGAGGACCGTCTGGAGCACTGACTCCAAAGCGTCGGCGGCAGACATGTGTGCAAAGAAGCGCATTAGCAAGTTCACCTTGCGGTGTATGACTGTTCCTACATACTTTCCTGTCTCTTGGCATTTGTTGAAGATACTTAATTGGGTTTTCAACGCAACTAACGTACTCGTGTACCGGACTGTGAACCGTTCCACGAATTGTTCCCAGGTCATACGGTATTCGACGTTCGACCGCCATCAAGAGTGTGCGACACCAGACAGCTGGCCGCCTACCACACTTGGGCACTCCTGAAGTGGGACCTCGTACCTACTGAGTATCTCAACACACGATTCGAGGATAGGACGCGGATCTTCGGTACCCAGACCGCAGGTAAGTAGGCTCTGGAACCTCAGTGGTGTAACAGTTGTTGTGTCATATTGTGACGTTATGCGCGGGGGTCGCGGCACAGTCATGTAGGATAAATATGGTGATGCGAATTGAAGGTCTACTTGTTGTGGTGGTGGCATTAACACTGATTGTTTTGGTATTGACTGTACGTATCGTTTCGGCTACCCTGATGAGAAGGCCGTTGCTGTGTTTGTGCTGTGCGCATAACTGCGGTACTGGAATGTACCCCTTGGAAGTCAACCCACTCGCGGATCGTCATACATGTGCGGTGATATTGTCGTGCACACACGTAGCATCGTTCCTTGATCCCTCAAGTGTTGTCACATGCCGTGGCGTCGCACGTCACTGTTTCACGAGTATTCCGTTTAAGGATGAAGTCCGCAGGGGTGCGAGGTTGACTTGCGTTAGGTCTTGCATGAACGTGCATTGAGTGCATCGGAATTGTCCATCCCAACTTAGCAGCTGCTCCGTGATGAACAGTGATGCGATGAAAAAGACCTTACCACACAGTGTACAGGACACCAGGTCTCGGCCTGTTCCCTCGCATGCGCTGCGCTCGCCGAGTGCGGAGGTGTTGGGTAGTATTACTGGTAAGCAACAGCAAATATTATTTGTGAAGTCGTATTAGGCGAACGGGTCAGGTATTCTTATATTGCGGCAATGCGGGCACACCTCGGCTGTCCATAACTCCATTGTAGGCCGTTACCTACGCAGGAGTCCGGCGCGGCTGTGCGGCTATCTTCGCAGGAGCTGCGGCTCGCCCTCTTGCGACTTCGCGGCGGTTGCCGGGTGTTGATTGGCAGGGGGTGGGCCCGAACTTGGCAGAAAGCGTTCGCTGCTTCGCGTCCACTCGGCTATGCGAAGGTCGCGGCGTGAGGGTGGTGTGTGGGTGGGTGGGGTGGTAGGCGACAGCATGTCTCGTCCTTTGTCCAGCATCCTCGTCTTCTCCGGCCACAAAATAGCGAATTTTCTACCTTTCTCACCCACACACTCAAAAAATGTAGTTTTTCGATTTTCGGTCATTCATGCTCGTGTTCACAAGTTTCGACGGAGCTTTTCACAGGCGTGAAATGTTCGTTGGCGAATGGCCACACGCTTGGGCATCATTTGACGTTGTCCGAGGTACATAAGGCTGCGAGAACATTCAAGTACGGCGAAAGAATGGGCGCCAGCGTAGTCAGTTTACTCGGACTAGCACGAGAGACTCTTACGGTGGGGATCGTGGTCGAAAACCCCGGATCATTACCTTATGTACGGACGTCGGCAGCGTAGTTGAAACACCATTCTGTAGTACAGGGCCAACAGAACACCCTTATAAACACATGGAATAGGCACTGAGTTTAGCTGGACTGTGAGGTCATCCAGGATACCAATATATAATAAAACATGTAACAAGACGTAAATAACACTCACCAATCCGTAGTAAACACAAGATCGTTGTATCGTACTGTCATGATGCCACCCTATGGAGCTATTCTATTTTATTAATTATTGAGAATGTAATATTTCATAATCTTTTGAATTGACAAATTATATTGTTCGGTAGATTTCTTTTGCATTGTGACTAAAGGTATTCTTGATAGCTCAGCACTGGCTGGGTTGGGAGTACAGACAATTTAATTATTTAACCTAATTTTTATATGTTATGTGTCGCTGTATATACAGGATGTATCATAATTCATGTTACAACGCTTGAGGGTAGAAAGCTCGTATTATTTGCAACCTTTTTTGACACTAAACATGTCGCCGGAAATGCGTAGGTAAGCCCCTGTAGCCCCAGAAAGAGACAGCATAGGCAACCCTTTGTAGAGTGATATGTTGGGATGTGCGGGTGTTCGAGAAGAGGAATTAATATTTGTAATCGTGGCACAGATTGTAATTTCAGTCTGAAATCAATCACAACGTCGGCTTTGTTTCACAACATTGTATTCGTAGCATACATTTTAACAACGTGACAGCCTAAAGCAACGGCTCAAAAACACGCCCACCTTGAGCGACACAGAGGTGGCAATGGCAAATCATGTTTTAATGGATACGCTGGAGCATGTGTGGGGTCGTCCTTATAATTTCGAACGCTTCAGTGATTCGTTGTGTAAGCTCTTCGACCGTTTGCACTGGCGTAGCATAGATAAGCCCTTTTACATAACCTCACAGAAAGAAATCTAATGGGTCCAGTGACCTTGGCGGCCATGCAACAGGGCCCGTTCGTCCAATTCATCGGTTGGGAAATGTTTGGTTTAAATACTTTTGCACTTGCAGGGAAAAATGAGGTTGTGCCCCATCATGTTGGTACCACATCACACGTCGGACATTCAATGGAACCTCTTCCAGAAGACCTGGTAGTTCGTTCTGAAGTAATTGGAGGTATCCCGCGCCGGTAAGTCGTGGCGGAAGAAAAAAGGCCCGATGAGTACGCCGTCAACAATACCGGCCCACACATTAACTGAAAAACGTTCCTGGCGAGCTGTAACAAACGATGCATGCGGATTGAAATCATTCCAAACATGACTGTTGTGCGAATTGAAAATAACGTCTTGAGTGAACTTGGCTTCATCGCTGAATAAAACCACAAACTCGGGGTTCCTCAATACTCTTCCAATATACCAAACGAGAAAAGGTCGTGCGAAGAGGATAGTCCGCCGGACCCATGTGTTGCACTTTTTGAAGGTGATACGGGTACAAGAGTTGCTCATGAAGAACTTGCCAAACAGTTATTTTGTCAGCGTCCATATCGGAACCTGCTGACCTTGTGCTTGTATCCGGACTCTCCTAAATTCTCTGAAGAACATCCTCTTCGAAACTGGGAGTACGAACTCTGCGTGGAGCACCAGCATTTGGTCTTGTGACCACACATGTATCAGTATCAAGCATTCGCTGCGTAAGTCGTGCAAACATGGTGTGAGCTGGAATCCTACGACCCAGATATTGTTCTTCGTACAAATAACGGGCAGTTCGTCCATTTTGTCTAGCTTCCCCGTAAACAAGTAGCATGTCCGTGTACTCACTAAACGTGTACTCCATTGAGCTCCACTACAATGTCGCCCTTTTCAGAACCACAGCGAAAGAAATAACACCACTAGTTTGCTTGTACGACAGAACAGTCAACGACAGACCGCCAGTGATATCAAAACACACTGTGATGTCATGCTGCGCAGTGCTATGGCAAAGCACGAACGGAAGAAAAGAGGTGGGGGCGCCACCAACAGAAGTAAAAAGTGGCGGGTGTCAGCATTCGGCATCGTACAATCCTTTTTACGAGCGCTGCTTGGCGTCGTAAACACATAAGTCACCACAGCATCGTCTGCCTCACACAAAGCCCAACGGGTTGCTTACACTGACTCTTTCTGGGGATACAGGGGCTTAACTACACGTTTCTGACAACATGTTTGTTAACACAAACAGTTGCAAACAATACAGGCTTTCAACTCTCCAGCATTGTAACATGAATTTTGATACACCCGGTATGGGCCGGACACAATCTTTTCTCCCCCATTCTGGTTTACGTATTTTGGGCCACTGCAACGATGAATACGTGACTGCTGCTTCTGGGCGCCACTTCGACGAAGTGGCCCAATATTAGGACATGTTAATATTCACTGGCGCGATAAAATACTTAAGTTTGTTACCGATGAGGAGTGTGCGAGTACCTCCTGTCGAATTGCAGTGTTAACCTTTTCAACGTAAGGTTAGGCCAAGAATCATCTAAAGGTATGTGTTGATCATTCATAATATGGGACTTGAAGGAGTATGAAATCGGGCGCTAAATTCAGTTATGTTCTAAATTCATTTCTTGTAACCACTGTGGAATTAATCAATTGTTGACCTTTGTAATAGGTCATAGTAAGGTAACTTGAAGGAATCGTAATTAAAATGTTAAATGCTATTAACGTAATTGAATTGATTAATGTAAAGTGGTTCTCAAGATTCAGATTATGTTATATCTTGCAGTTAAGTAGCGTATTACCTATCTTCCTATTGCTGAGAGTGCTTTTCACAAATCTAAGTGTTTTACATGGCTTTTCCAAGGTACTGTTTGACAAGTAGTGTAATATGAGTATATTAAAAAATTTATCTGTTTCGTTGCTAATGAGGCTTTGTGGTAATCTGTACGATGTTTGCCCCCTTTCGCGGAACGAACTGTCCCCTACTTATTAAATTTCCTGGAGCTCAACGCCTTGTGACAGCATCCTACACGATACCCCTCTCTTCCGAATTAGCCTTAACCGATGGTCGCATCAAGTGAGAGCTCTAGTTCGCCCGCAATTGGCGGAATTCATGGGTTTTGTAGAAGTATTTGAAAATAAACCAGGGCAGAATGTAGAACCTTTTATTGAGTCAATCGAAAATATCGCTGTTATGCTAGGTTGGGGCGACCTAGAAAGAGTAATATGTTGCAAACTTAAACTTAAAGGGCAAGCGCAAAACGTCCTAGTGCTTATCCAGAGGTAAAGGAAACCAAAAACTGGAGGGATTTAGAAACATTTTCGTTACAAAATTTTAGAACGCACAAAAGTAGAATCAGCAGTTTTGATAAATGTTTCACATGCACGCAAAAACAGAACGAGACAGTAAGAGAATATGCGACGCATCTCCGCTTGGCTGTCAGTGGTACTGTCGCCGACGGCCCTTCGACAGAGTCCTGTGTTCGTGCAAAGGGTTTTGAGGAAAATTTAATGGCTGTATTTTTAAAGGGATTAAAAAAGACTTTGCAAAGTTTTGCTCTGTAACGTTCCCCTCGCTCATTCGAGATGGCACTGCAGTATGCTGAGGAGGAGGAACAAAATTAATCCGTAGCGAGCTGTAAATGTTACGCACAAGTCGTCAGCGATAGCGAGTCCGGAGTTCAGACCGTAGACAGGGCGCTAACAGACGTACGACAGAAGGAGCTCCGTCAGTGTTTTGATACTGGGGCAACCGTTACAGTTTTAAAAGGGAGCTATTTTAGAAGGGGGACCAGTTTCCAGAAACTCAGGGACGGTGTTGAGTTGCTCACCAGCGCTGGCAGTATGCTAGATTTATTGGGCACATTATTTATTAATTTTGTTATTGGAGAATTTGAGTATAGTCATGAGTGTATCATTTGTTCTGACGAAATGTTATTTAATGCAGACGGTCTATTAGGACTAAATTTTCTTAGTAAGTTCAATTGTAAAATTTCTGTAGTAGACAAACAGTCAGAGTTGGGTGTTGACATTGTTCTGTTGACGGAAAAAAAGTGTGACAGGATGCGCTGGCACTACTTTGAGTCGGGATGTTTCCGGCTGTAGCAAACACAGCCGGGCGACGGCTCAAGGTGGCCCGGAACCCCGCACCCGCGGCACAGATGTTCACGTGGTGAGTTGTGCTAACAAGGACGGCCCAGCGACAGGAAGGGATTATAGGGCAGATGGCGGCAACGGATGGCGTATATGTCATCAAGCGAGTGATGGCAAGGTGTCCGTAAGAGGATTAGCGACCCCCTCATGTCCGGTACCAGGGCAGGGATAGCTCATGAAGCGACTGCTGGCACCACGGCATGGGAAGAAGAGTGCGGCACTAATAAAAGTTTATGAGGACTTGGAAAGTGAAAGGCAGGATGAGAACCCGAGGGTACCTGCTTCATCGGATAGTGACGTGGCTTCATCGCAGCTCAAGGCTATCTCAAAGAAGTTAGACCTCTTGATAACCACAACGAGCCGCGCCCTTAAGGAGAAGCGCACGACTTGTTTAACTACGCAGCAGGCCAACACCGTTAGTTCAAGTGTGGTCCTTCCGGTGGAAGTTAGCTCGGAGTTAAAACAGGGGGCAACTCTCCACTGTTCTCCGGACCGGTCGCCAGGAGCGGACGTGCAGCCTAACGGCGGCGCCACTCCATCTCGATCGATTCTGGGTTCGAAGCCCAGTTCGGCCCCTCACATTTCAGGCCTCGTTGAGTCGGGAGGTAGTTATACCTCAGTGTAGTGTAGTATTGTGTTATGGTAGCGTAACCTTTAGCGCCAGTGAGGGCGATTTGTATTTTGTAGCATCAGGTGGAGATGTGACCACTGGTGTGAGTTACTGTTGTGTAGGTTGTCTGAAGACAGCTAGTGGCCAGAGTTGCCAATCTTGTTGCGATGCAAGGAAGGAACCCTTTAGTGATGTGCAGAATTTTTCGAGTATTGATGTTTTACGCCAAGGTGAAGTTGTTTTGATGCCATTGCCCACTGACGAAGCTGTCAGCATTGAGTCATGTGTCTCAAAGATCTTACGAGATGATAAGGTGCCTGTCGTTATTGTTAATAAGTCACGTGAATTTCTTAAGTTGCCACGAGGGAGAACCATTGGCACCATCAACCAAGTAGGTAGTGCTAAGAACGACCTGTGCCCAGAGGCAAAACAGAATAAATCTTTTGTTTTTAACATTTTGTGTAGCTTTAAAGATAATGTGAACTTAAAAGAATTTTGCAGTGAAACCGAGCCCTCGAGTGACGGAATAGGAAGTGATAACAAACTGAGTTATTTTGATTATGTTCCTGAGAATGAAGAGGTAGAATTAAGTAAACTGTTAGATTTAAATCATCTAGACGGAAGGACTAAGGAGGGGCATTTCAAACCCTTAGCGAATTTTCAGATGTTTTTCTTCAAAAGGGTCAAAGGTGACGGGGTATGACCAACACGATTTCATCAATGCGTTTAGGGTCCCAGACCCATCCGTCTGGGAGTTGGCAGCAACCCGCACTACACTCGAACACCTGAGTAGTGTCCCCCATGACATCATCAGAAGCTACCATATTGTAGATCATTGCTGGCAGAGGCTGGTGGCGATCTGACAGTACTAGAGGATGAGCATGATACAAAAAAATAAACGGACCAGCGACACGAAGCCTCGCTGGGGCTGAAGTACCAATAAAGGCGCGGCGGTATTTGTTACGTTAAAACAATTTCAAAGGTACGAAATAAAGCGGGGGGCACGAGTCTTCCCCGAGTCGGAGCTTCCCGGGAGAGATAGAAAACGGTTTAAATATACTAAATAACTATAGCGTTAAAGTTGTCGAAGAAGCAAAAGTTGAATTCTACTGGGAGCGCTGGGACTTACGCGACCGACGCGTTTCCCGTTGTTACAAAGACTGACTTATTTAGCGCGCCCGAGAGGGAGGCCGTCCCTCTGCAACCGCCAAATATGAAACTCCCCTGGTGGAATGGGAATGAAAAAAATAGTATTTAAAAAGCATGATTACAAGGAGCTGGTATGATTAGCCCTGAGACGGAAATAATTGATGAGGGTTAATTAAGTCCTCATTTGTATTAATTAGCGAGAATGTATATTTTGCCGTGCGTTCAGAAAGGTTCTGTCGCGAATTAGTTGGTGACGTAGCAAAGGTTTATGTGGTGAAAATACATAATTAGGCCTTGGACAAGCTGCTATGCCGGCTGGCTGAATAACACACACTTTAAAAATAAAACACTCAATTATTGTGAGGGCGCAGAAGGCGGTTGAGAGAAATTTAGTTCCCTTCCCTGAAATTAGGGTGGGGGTGGCGACCTGGACTGCCGAAGTCGTCAACCCTGATGAGAGACACTTTACACACAAATTAATAAACACTTGAAGCTAAGCCGAAATGGGTTTAAATAAAACGGGATATAATTAATAAAAGAATTTTGAAAAACACTAACACTATTTTTGATCACACACTTGCAAAGTCCGCGGGCGAAAATCCAATGTAGGTTGGAGAATTCGCGTGTGCGGCAGTGATGGCCTCTGTTGTTGGCGCATGGCCAGGAGTACATGGTAGCATCGACTCCCTACCTTGTGACGTCAGGTGATGTGCAAGCGGCAACAAGGGCTTGTGGTCACGCTGGACGGCATCATTTTGAACATGAATGAGAGTATTGAATACATATATACAAATGCAAATGTCAAGATTTTGGACGCCTTTAAAAGAGGTCTACAGGAATCTGTCTGTTTTTTACTGTTCATGATTCTGATAGCTCGTGTTAGAATATTAAACACTTTTTTTACTGTCTGTGGAGTTCCCCCAGAAAATTATGCCATATGTCATGATAGAGTGAAAGTATGCATAATAAACCGTTTTTACGGTGTCTTTGTTTAAGATATCAACAATATTGCGTAAAGCGAAACATACAGAACTGAGTTTTGATAAAATATATTCAATATAAGATTTCCAGTTTAGTGAAGTATCAATTTGTAGGCCTAAAAATTTAGTTACAGTTGATTCATAAATTTTTTCCACATTTCTGACTAAATATTAATGCCAGTCGGTTACTAGTTAAAAGATGCTTTATATGTGTTTTTCCAAGATTAAAATTTAATTTGTTTGCAGAGAACCACGGTTCTAAATTTGTAAGAGTAGTGTTTGCCAACATTCTAAGATCGTCTATTGACTCTCCAGAAACTATGATGCTGGTGTCCTCTGCAAATAAAATGGGTGTAGTTCTAGGGTTCAAGGAACATGGAAGGTCATTTATGTATGCCAGGAATAGTGATGGGCCTAAGCTTGAGCCTTGTGGTACGCCATATTTTATTTTACCAGGTTTTGAGTAAAAAGTTGTTGTTTTATCTTTGACATGTACAGTGGCTGCAGACTGTGTAGTGCAACAGTGCAACTGCACTGAGTATATTCTCGCCAAAAAATATGTTTCCATATTCATCTGTGCGGCAATACTATTTTTCTGCCAGGAGAAAGTTTTATTGCTTCTCAGCTACCCGCGCTAAAGCTCTAGGGACTATCCGTACAGGGGTTGATGTGCCGTGCAGTGCCAGGCAGTGCGCGGGAAAGTGACATCATTCATAGTAGGTAAAAACAGCAAGGGTCACACCCCATCCCCACCGCAACTGTCCCTGCAATCCGTGCAACGAAGATATTCGCCGCAACAGACAAAATCCTCCGAAAACAACCGAACTGAGCAGGGTAGGGTGGAAAGTTTTTAGGTCGCTTGACTGTGACCAGTTCCGAACCACTTCCACTCTGTTTACTACGTGTATTATCGGGATTTCGCGTGAATTAGGCACATGAAAAGTTTTTTTTTCTCGTGTGATGAATTCAGTGGGTGCGCTGTTGGATTCGCCTTCAATTCGTGTATTTTCTTTGGCTAATGTGATTCCGAAACTGTAAAATTTCATTTTTTTGAGACAAACAAGAGATTTCTTTGTCTCTGTGTATAAGTTATAAAAAGAGCAACTTTCTCTGTCTGCACTATCATTCGACTTTACAACGCAACACAGATTACGAGTATAATTTCTTTGGAAACATGATGGTGATTACAAATTCAGCAAGAAGTAATAATTTATGATATTAGTTTGCATGTGTGCATACTGTGGAGCTATGTTAGATTTGTGGTGGTCGGTGAATGTGTAGTGTAACTTAATTAGAGGATATGTAATCTTCTGCTGGAATGATGGCATGGCAGCGAGCGGAAACTGTTCTGTCCACGTTTAGATGAGTTTGATGTTGTTTGATACAGCATTTCAGATCGGTTAAAACTTAACAAATTCTGAATTAAAATCATTTAAGTAAAGCTGTTATTAAGAGTGAATGTCTAAGTCACATAGAAGAACCTGATTTAACTGTGGGTAGGCTATGCAAATTTTGTCATTGAATATTTATGTCTGAGGTTAAATTGCAGTACGTTAGTCCAAGAAATTGTAAAACAACTGATGTTTTAATTTAATCACACATATTATATGCATATTTGAGTTAACCTACAAAATAAATATTTAAATGTCAAAATTATTTTTATATTGTGGCAGAAATTCAAGGAATTTAAATTTAATTTTGTATTTTTGTGTTAAAAATAAAAGAAAAATTGTTAATTCAGCAGAAAATTATTTTATCCCTAAATATACTTAAAAACCATAATTATTTATTTTTAAAACAAAAATTTTCCCTGACAGTTTCTAATTACACTTTTAGCTTAGGAAACTGTGAGTGTACACTGTACTGTGTATTTACGCTGGTGTTAAACACTTTTACGTTTATGTCAAGCATTCAGAGAAAGGAAATTATTTTATTAGTACAAGGCAATTGACTGGTAAAGGTCGCGACTATCAAACAATCACGTTGCTTGCTTTCCATCATGGCAATCCTTCTCGAATCCCGGTGGGGTCGCCCCTGATATTTGCATGTGGAAATCTTACCGGAGTGCTGGACGATGTTGCACTGGGTCGGTGGTTTTTCTCAGGGATATTTCGCATTCCCCACACTTGTATTCAGTTACTGCTCTGTACCCACATCATTGGCACATTCCATCACATTTAAATACCATTGATGCTATAAAAACTGTGTAGTGTTTTAAGTGTAGTTGTAAGAGGTTTAATAATAATAGTTTTCAGTCTGCATCGTTCAAGGGCAGTTTTCTGCAAATAAATATCTGCCGAATAGATATGAAACCCTTTTAATTATAGTTTTGTGATATATAAGTTGCAGTTTTTATGGCATTTTTTTTCGTAGCATATATTACCAATAAAAATATTACAATTATTAAAAGCAATATAATAATATTTTTTATTCGAAAACTCCTTACATTGCATTATTTTGCACCCTAATATTAAATTTTTCCGGGGGAGGACCCCGGGCCCTGCTTTTAGCTTGGGGTATTGGTATTTAAACTTTTTAAGGCATTGATTTGTGTTGCACTGAGCTGACTGGAGGCACCAGCCTTCACTGTTTACACAGAACTCCCTGCACGCCTGAAGGTTCCCGAGTGCGATGTCATTCAGCAACATTCGGAAATGTTTATTTTTACCATAATACATGCAAAATGTTTATTTATTAAAATTTGTTGATACTACAACATATCAGTTTTATTTTGTGAGTGAACAACTAGTTGTTACCTTGCGTGTGGAAACATGTAATTTGTGATGAAGGGCTTACTGAGTAACTCGTGTGTTGCGGTCTAATTTTTAGCTGATGCCAAAAATAAATATGTTTGATTGTGCTTAAAGTAATGATGCACAAATTTGTTAGAATGATAAAGAATTTTTAATTTAAAACAAGGACATTATCTCACAAAAAACAGATGCGTCTGCCATAATTTATTTCCTACTACTCATCACAAGCTTACCAACCCTGACAATGAAACACTATCGTCCAGTTACCATACTAAAAAAAAAAACACATAAACAAGTTTGCAACACACACTAAACTATAGTCAGCAAAACAAAGTATTTTAACACTTCCCCTTGTTGCACAAATTGTTACGATTGATAAATGAAACTCTCCAGTGACTCGCAGATCAATTCCAAAAAGAACAAACAAAATTAATACTTGGAACTTTCAACAGTGAACCTAGATAACTGTTTACAATCCATTAAACTTTCATTTTGCCAATGAGGATTCAAGTCACGTTTTCTTGAAACATTGCTCTGTCTTTGATGCACTCAAACCTTTGATCATTCAGCAACATTGTCACTTTACTTGATGATGTCGGCCGGTATCACGGGGATGGTGGAGTGATGGTGAAGTTGCGTGAATTATATTTAAGGTGCGCCAGCTAGTCAATGCTCGGACTAGCAAAAGACTCTCTGCAAAGATGTTATGAATTGTACGATCGCCACGATCCCCTGCCCATGGTGCCCGTCAAGGGTGATGGTGAAAATAGAAGGCGGTCGGCCTCGTGAAAGGCTAAGTTCCATGTGGTCACATAAACTTGTAATTATCCCTTCACATGTTCTCTTCCCTGTGGTAGCAATGATGCTAATTAAGATGAATAGTAAGGAAAATTACACAATTATCCTAAGGCAGCTGTGGATGTCGACGAATAAAGCGTTACCCTTATGTTCCACTGTGAAGCGGGGTACATTGAGAAAATAATGTTCATGACACAGTCCCTTCATTTTGAACGATGTGAATTTATTCATCGCACTTGGGTGAGGTGAAATGGGTGTTACTTCTCCATGTAACTGGGGACAGGCCTCTAGCTGCATGCTAGCTAATGCGGTACAAAGGACATGGTGTATGGAAATGTTAAAGTGATGTTACAGTGCGGCAGGCGCGAGTCTTCCGCACGAACGGTTAGTCTCGGGGCTCTACACAAATTAGGAACAGGTTCCGGTGATTAAAATTAACACTATTGACTTACTAGGATTGTTACAAAAGTTGATGTCCCCTGAGATCGCGACAAACTGCAACACGTGACCGTTCACAAGGTACATTGGATGAAGACTGCTCTCTCCTTCGCCTTCCGCTCGGCCGGTGGAGCCAGCCGGAAGGTGGGGGAGGAAAACAAATTCCTGATTGGTGGATTAAATAATTACGTTGTTTTACATACTCACACAAAACCCTTATATCATGTTGACATGTTTGCTATCAGATTCTTGCTGAAAAAGAAAGAATACATGTGCACTGTTACTAATTACACATAACATTTAATTGAAAACAATAAAATTGTGATGTTTGAAATGTCATTGCAAAGTTTTCAGTGCCTACGATCTTTATGCTTACAACTGAAAAGCAGCAGCTTGACACAGCTAAAGAAAGAGTTTAATTTAAGTTTCAATTTTGCTGTGGAGCAGCCTTAAAGGGAAAGTTCACACATTGGTCACACGGGGTGTTGAGCAGTCCCGTAGAATTTTCTGGCAACAGAAGCAAGATTTCATGTAACTGAAATACTTGATAACACTTTTAATTGATGAATCAAATTACTCTTGTTCCTCCTTTGCCTATTCTCTACTTGCAAAGTGTTACCTCATGTGTACATAAAGCCGAGTGCGCTACTCTGTGATTGGTTACTGAGACGGGTCCATAACATACCTGTGCCTGAAGCACTGTCAACGTCATTGACATAACCAAATTTTTATTTTTTTTTGTTGACGAATGGTACATTATTTAAAAAAATGCCACATCTCCATTACCCACATACTCTTTTACCTTTGATAACGTATCCGAAAATGTTTAGTACACTCTGAAACCTCCCATTTAATATTTTTAAAAGTATAATTTTATATCAGTGAACAATTTTCACAAAATTATCTTTATCAAACCCGAAACCTTGTACCATTTCTTGTTTTGGCACCACCCATTATTAGGGGCCTGGGAAACGCTGACTGCCAGTTTATGGCCATTAAGGTAAGCACGACTAGCCTAACTACAATTTTTGGTTATCCAACCCTCTCATCCTCTGCTTTACCACAGACAATTGGGGTTCTACTGTGTATTAGTATTAAGTATGCCATAGAAATTTTAAAAAAATGGTTGCACTAGTAAAACTTGCCATTTATAATAATCATATACTTAATTTCTACCTGCTGTATATTTTTATTTAGGTTCAAAAAATGCTTAAGTAGCACCATATTGCACCTAAAAATCAAAATTTTCCCACCCCCACTTTTAACAATATGTGTCGGCAAAATAATGTTACATGGGAACTTTGTTACAACATTCGTTGGGGGGGGGGGGGGGGGTTGGACACCTTATGACAGGAGCAACAGTTAGCTGTAAAAGTAAAAAACAGTCACTGATAACCACATCAACACTAGAAGCAGAGTACATTAGCATGTTTGAAGCATATAAAGATGAGTCATGGAGGAAAAATTTTCTTGGGGAGTTGAACCTGGATGATATATTGGAGTGGTCTTGCGTTATACAGGTGGACAAATTAGGAGCTGTGGCCCTATCAACAAATAAAAAATAATTTCCTTAATTTTTGCTTAATTTCACGACGAAAAACGTGGTACTTTGGGTAATGAAATCTAAAGAACCGTTCAGTGTAATTGTACAAAAAATTCAGCTGCAAATTATAACATATAAGTGTCAAAACTGGGCAGCGAAATTTTGATATGAGTATTAGGTAGCAATAAAAAAAATTTCTGGCGCAAACGTCTAACAGATAGATAAATGCATTAGAACTCACTCTATCGTAAAGCTTTTATATTTTATATATATTTCATGCCCTCGCCCGCCAGTACTACGGGACAGCAAATAACATGAAAAACTATTTTTTTCATACTTCTTACACCTCAATAGATTCAATTTCGTCACGTATTTTCCTAACTCAACAAATACTAGCTTAGTCGAATTTAAATACCAATAAGGATTTCCAAGAGTTCGGGTTTGATCCCAGCGAAGTCATCACAGTTTTAATTTTTTTCCGAATGATCAATTTACAGCCTTAAGAAAGAACAGCTGCATGGTACATGATATCTTTACTATGTCTGTAATAGTTGGACCGAAAAAAGCAAATGAAAATTTACTGTAAAAATTTAATAAAACTATTACGATTAACTAATTAACAAGCTCACTTTACTGACAGATTTGTATAAATGGATGGGTGTGACTAGTATCTTAATGAAAACTAATGTAGAAAATGTAAAACAAAAGTTTCATTACAGATTTACTAGCATATTCATATATAATATTTATGATTCTAGTTGTTAAAAATAATAGTACTCAGAATTTCAATGAAAAAACGTCTTCTGAACTTTAAGCGATGTGGCAGAAATGTGCGCCATAAGCTCTATAATGCAATCTACGAGTGAGATAACTATGGCATGCATTATTTTCGTAATCCTATATTTTTTATGTACGGATTTCAGTGATAACTGTATAATTTTATGACGAAACTGGTCATATAAAATATAAAAGAAATTTAATTGTGTGATTTAATATTATGCGCAGCTATTGTGTAAAAACCTTTGTTAAAGCAACCAGCGGCAATCATCCAGCACGATTCCCACATGTGAAAATTCTGGGGAACAAAACCCGGATTGACTTCGCTGTACCCGCTACACCAACCCAGCCCCCATAAATTAATCTGAGAAAAATTGTATTGTCATTTATACAGCCGAGTACTGATTGATTATCTTGTTAATTAACTCACCTCTCATATTTTCTTTCCGATGTATTTTTTTCATGGAACACTGTCTTCTCGACCTACGGCTTCCAGCTATCACCATCACATTTCTTAAACTGAATTATTTTGTATTTGATAGCCAAATTATTTTTAGTTTTGTAGGCATGCTTTTTCCTGCAATGTTCTGACCACTTGTCTCCTGTCTTACTATTCCATACCACAATAGTTCGAAACATCTGTAGCTATTTAAAAAGCTTTTGTTGTTTTGACATGAATAATGTCACAAAAAAACCGGCACTGCTAACTCTCCTTGAAATATTAAAACACTATTGGAAAAATATGCAGCCCTATAAGAAACTGAAAACTCAAAACAATGGACATTCATGCTCACATGAACTGTACGTGACTGGCAGAAACCTTCCTAGACATGCGTGGAGACTTGAGGCAGTGCTGGCCATTTATTGTAAAACACGGTGTTGGCAATAACATGGCCACATTCCTTGCAGAGAGAGAGAGGGAGAGAGATAGAGCCTTCTCGCCGTTGTATAGGTACTGATAGACAGATGCACATCGTGCGGGCAGGAGCGAAATTGTGTGTTGGGAGGGGGGGCAAAGACTCATGTATTTTGCGAATATGCACAAACCCCAAAATACCGGAGTTCGGAGGTCCTCCCCCGGAAAATTTTGTATTTTAAAGTACAAATTTGTGCAACGTAGATGTTTCCGAACAAAAATATTGAGTATATAGCAGCAATCACAACAACAAAATTTCAAATAAAGTTACAAATGTATTACATATACCCTAAAAATAGGTGTGGGGGGGGAGACACATACTTTGCTTCTCATACAAATGTGTTGCGGGGGGAGGGGTAACCACCAGTTCCGAGGTTACTGCACATGGCTACTTAGTGCCTCTCCTTTCTCCCAAAAAACCAAAACTACCCCCCTTCCACAATTTACACCCTCTCTTCCTCAACTAGGCTATAGACAACAGCACCCCCCCTTCCCCCAGCTAACGGCAAAAGAGGAATAGGAAATACTTCCAACAACTTGTTTTCTTTTTTCCCCTCCCAATTAGTCATTGCTCTTTTCCCCACGTAGAAGAATCCCTTTGACCTTATGATTTTTTAAAATCATTTTTCAGTTTCCTCACCCCCCCCCCTGAATTTCTATGATGCAACCTGCATCATAAACTCCCCTGTGGGCACCACTATAACCCCCCACTGACTTTCTACCATTCCTATCATTTGCACAATCGGCATCACAGAAAACATCAACTTCATTGTTTGAGCAAGTGTAGACTAGTTTCAGTTCACTGGTGTACTTGAGGTACCTCATAACTCTATTTACCTGCACACACTTTCTCTCGGATGGTTTGTTAAAAAATTTGCTTTGTTTTCCAACAACACAACAAATGTCAGATCTTGTACAAGTGGCTGTGTACTGTAAGCATTCTATTGCTATTCTATATATATCTTGATTAAAGCTACTACCCTTGTGCTCTTCATCTAAATTCTCACCTGGCATTCATGGTGTGGTATGCACATTTGCCTTCACCATATTGAATTCATGCAACATATTTTTCATGTAAACTGTGATGCGAACCATCACGCATCTCCTCTACCGAAGCCGGTTGTGCGCACCACATCACCCACTCGGAACGGCCGAGGCGGCAGTACCGCCTCCACTTATCGGAACACACGAGGCCACGTGAAACCAAGAGACGGCGTCCAGACGCCACCACCGTGACGCCGGGTAGTGCCAGTGTGTGCGCCGATAAATAAAGTGCACTAGGAAAGTGCCCTGTTTCCTAGGTTCACCATGATAACACTTTTACAGTACAGTCAAGTGGCCTAACTTTGGTCCACTTAACAGGATTTTCCTTGTCCCAAGATTGTAAAAAAAAAAAATTGTGTTAAATCTGTGTATTAATTGAAGACCTCGGGGGTAAATAATTATAACCAACATTGTAAGACAGTCAATGTAAACAATTTCTATCCTTAAGTTTAAAAGAATTACTTAATTACAAAGTATGTTGGTAGTATATTTTAAACCAGATAATAAATGATAAATTCATGAAACGCTTTAGTCCCGATTTGACATACTTAATTACACCTAAGATGCAAACTTCAGGAATGATAGTTATCATTATTTACCCCTGAGGTCTTCAATTTTGTTCATATATGGCTAAGGAACACACTTCTGGAATTGTTTCCTAGATAATAATGTTATAAAGATTTTAAATATTGATTTTTTTTGGTGGAGCAAAGTTAGCCATGTCCGTGGTGTAACTTTGCACCATATTTATAATTTACCTCTAGTTAACATGTAAATAGTGACTATTGCTGAAGTGTGCAACTTTGCTCCATAGAATAGACATTAATCTACATTTACAGCTTACCATGTGTGCCAAGTATCAAATATGTGGTTAAGTTTTACCATTTTTTTCATTTGATAGTGCTGACACAAAGAGTGAAATTGTATTTTTAACATCAATTTATTAACAGCAAGCAATTTTTAAAGCTTAAATGGAGATGTTTAAATAAAATCTTCATACTTATTGTTTTACAATGTGTCTCCAAATCAAATACATACCTCTGCTTTGTAACACTTGTCATCACTAAACTGGTTATGGTACACTGTACATACAGTACATGCAACATGTTGAGACAACACTTCACATTTTAAAACCCACTTTTGACAGGAGGGGTTCATTAATTTTAAAATGCCCTCTGCTACTGACAGGTTCAATGTTACAAGGGGATATCTTACAAATAACACCACATGAGGTGTAAAAAATTTCATCTGGATGGTCTGGCCACCGCCTTATCCTCCAGATTTTACATGACCATCTGACACTACAATTACATAGTCATTAACATCGTAACCATCTGTGTGATTAATGACTGCAGTACTAGTGGTGATTACACTGTCACTGGTGTAGTCTTCTATTAACACTGTAGGGCTAGCATGTGTTGCTGGTGACACATACATGTGAATTATGTCCTGACTTTCTGATGCACTAGTACTTGGAATGGGCTCTTCTTCTCTAGGCCTAGTTGGTTTGAGAACCTTGCATCGTCCCGGCACCTTCCGAACACCACCTCTTGTTTTTGGTCCTGAGCGCATACACAGAGTTCTTGTTCATAGAAAGTTTTGACTTCCTCTACTGATACACTCCTGCCGGGTTCAATGGGTAGTTTAAACTTTCTCGATCTGTGAACCTTATCCAGATCAGACAAATGCACTTCTGATATGATTTGAAACATTCACCTACATCATCAGTTATCTGGCATGCTTCTTTAGCATATTGGGGCAATTTTTGGATCACTTTCTCTTTGTCAATGGGATGGATACCAGTAGTAAAAAACCCTTTCATTAGGTTACTTGACGCAATTGGTTCTCCCATATCTAATATAAGCTTTAGAAACTGACTGACTGGGCTCGGCGAACACGAAAGTGGACTGTATACAAAACGTAATGCAAAACGACGAGCACAAGCACCGCGCGACTCACCATGATGACTCCATTGTAGCGACTGTCTCTCCAAGATGGCGCCCAAGATAGAGCCACCGCAACCCAAGGGCAAGAGGTGGCAAATTCAAACTTCAGGCAATCAACATGGCCTGAACATCCTCCCCACCTTGAAGTGTCCACAGTTCAATACAAGATACAAGTTCAAATATCCCCCACTCCACTTCTAATTACACTATGTAGGCTACATGCTTCAGTCTCTGCCCACCACAAGACTACTGACTTGGAAGTGGGCACAGCTTCACCACAGGTCGGGTGACTGTGCCATGAGATGTGCGCACTTCTGCCACACGCACCACTCCATCCTTGCCAGGAAACACCTTCTCAATTCTAGCCAAGCGCCAGCATAGAGGAGGCAGGTTAGGATTCTTGATCAAAACTAATTGACCTTCTGTCACATTCTTGTCCCCACTGGTCCATTTATCCTTCAGCTGAAGGTGATTTAAATATTCTTTATGCCACCGCTTCCAAAATGATTGATGGATTTGCTGCTTTAACGACCATCGCTGTAGTCGATTGGTGGGAGTGGAGGAAACATCCAGGTCGGGAAGTATTTGAGGAGGACCAAATGTAAGGAAATGTTTTGCAGTAAGAGCCGACAGATAATTAGGATCAGTTGACAACGGACACAAGGGTCGCGAGTTCAAGGAGGCCTCAATTTGGGCCAACACCGTAGACAGTTCCTCAAAAGTGAGAAGATGAAGGCCAATTGTCTTGAACAACAGTGATTTGACACTTTTTACTCCAGCCTCCCACAAACCACCAAAATGGGGTGCCGCCGGGGGGTTGAAATGCCATGTTACCTTATCAACCGCTAGACTTTCTACCAATGTCTTGGTAGTGTCTGCATGCCTAAGAAACTCTTCAAGTTCCATCAATTTTCGATTTGCTCCTACAAAGTTGGTGCCACAATCACTGTATAGGTGAGCACAATGTCCTCTTCTGGCAACAAAGCATTGGAATGCTGCGATGAAGGCTTCTGTGGATAGGTTCGATACAAGTTCTAAATGTATGGCCTTGGTGGTAAAACACACGAATAAGCAAATGTACGAGGACAGTACACGGGGCTTCCTCACTCTAGCCATGGTGATTGAAAGGGGACCAGCATAGTCCACACCAGTATGCAGGAAGGGTTTGGCCTGCAATACTCTTCCCGATGGCAGACTGGCCATAGTAAGGGACACACTCTTGGGCCGAGCTCTAAAGCACCTTCCGCACATTTTCAGTCGCCGGCGAATCAAATTTTTCCCACCGACTAACCAAAATTCCTGTTGGAGAAGAGATTGGACAGTGTTAGCCCCGGGGTGCAGAAAATCTTTATGGAGCTGGTCTATTAGGAGAACAGCTAACTGGCAATTCTTTGGCAGTAATATAGAATGTTTTTGCCCCCATGGCAGGTCTGAATGCTGTAGTCTACCACCCACCCTCAGGATACCATTTCCATCTATAAAGGGTGTCAGCTGTTGCACAGCGGGCGAACTTAACTGGTGACGGGAAAGTCGCCCAAATTCCTCAGCAAATTCAGCCTGTGTCTCCTTGATCAAAAGAGTAAAGGCTTGTTGCAAATCCTCTGCCTGCAAGGGGCCCGAAACCCTTACAGCCGTGGAACGCAGGTTTTTTACGAACCGAAGACACCAGGCTACAATCCTCTTGATCTTGGTTAAATTAGAATAGTGTCCAATTAAGGTCGACAATGGGGATTCCCGCAGCTTAACATGAAGTACCACTGGGGTTTGTTCTTCCAGCTTGACTTCACAGGGTACATTAGCTGGTGGTTGAGGCCAAGTTTCTTTAGACTGATGCAACCAATGAGGTCCAGACCACCACAAAGGACGTTCAACCAGTTTGGTGGGAGTGAGACCACGTGAAGCACAGTCCGCTGGATTGTCGGCACTTGGGACAT
This sequence comes from Medauroidea extradentata, assembly GCA_003012365.1. Lineage (NCBI taxonomy): Eukaryota > Metazoa > Arthropoda > Insecta > Phasmatodea > Phasmatidae > Medauroidea > Medauroidea extradentata. The sequence continues at coordinate 30,573 of PNEQ01055547.1, forward strand.
GATGCCACCAATTCGAAGAGGTATATTCTTGAATTTTACTCACTCTATTTGCAACAAACGTTTTCCATTGGTGGGGCGAGGCCTGAATCCAAGCCAGTACCACAGATGAATCAGTCTATGCGTACACATCTCTCAGAGATAAGACTGCAGCATAGGTCTTACTCAAAGTCTGTAAGCAACGTGCCAAGAGTAGAGCAGCACATAGTTCAAGTCGTGGGAGAGTCACCTTCTTCAAAGGTGCTACTTTCGATTTTGCAAGTATCAGGCGAGTTGAAATTGCACCGGAGGATGATACAACATGCAGGCACACCACTGCAGCAAGCCCTGTTTCAGAGCTGTCAGCAAACCCATGCATTTCTATGTGTTCCTTACTGTAGGGGTCAGTGATGCAACGTGGAACCGAAATGGTAGAGCACGCTGGCAGCTCACTTCGTATGGTCTCCCGTTTCACCACGAGGTCCTGAGGCGCGGGACTGACCCACTCAACATTGGCCAACCATAGGTACTGCATGATGTGCTTTGCTAGAAGCATCAGAGGCGATAGCCACCCTAACGGATCAAATATACATGCTATGTCGGACAAGATCCCTTGTTTAGTAATCACAGGCGCCGGAAGTTGAAAATTGTACGAGAATGAATCCTTCCTGGGGTTCCAATGTAGGCCTAATACCTTCACACATGGGCTATCATTAAATGAGTAGGGTTCGAATGATTGTTGTACTTCCTCAGGGGGTAAGTCGTGTAGGATGTTTAAACAGTTGCTGGAAAACTTTCGTAACTGAAATCCTGCACGGCCGAGCAGTTCTTGGAGGTCCTTACACAATTCTATTGCAGATTGTAGATTGGACGTGCCAGTAACAATGTCATCCACATAGGTATCAGTTAGCAAAACCTTTGAGGCCAATGGAAAGTTATCCCTTTCCTCCTCTGCCAGTTGCCGCAGGGTACGTAGAGCCAGGAAGGGAGCTGAACACACCCCATAAGTAGTAACTGTGTTCAATCTGTAAGTCTGGACAGGCAGGTTATCATCTTTCCTCCAAAGGATACATTGATAGTTCCGTTGGTCAGGGTGTACCATAATTTGGGGGTACATTTGCTTGATGTCAGCAATGAAGACAATACTAGGCACTCGAAACTTCAGCAACACACTCAAAATATCAAGCTGTAATTTGGGGCCACACAACAACACATCATTTAGCGAATGGCCTGAGCTGGCCTTACTTGAGGCATCGAAGACTACCCTCAACTTGGTGGTACTGCTTTTAAGATTTTGGACACAGTGATGCGGTATGAAATATGATTTACTAGGCGTAGCATCACCTGGTGTAATACGACTCATGTGACCCACTGATAAGTAATCTTGTATGAAGGTCACTAATTGTATCCTTAATTCTGGTTGTCGTTTAAAGCGGCGTTCCAGGGAGTGAAGGCGTCGAAGTGCCAAATTCCGAGACTCGCCTAAATCTGGCTCTCCCGTCTTGAAGGGTAATGGGACAACGTACCTTCCCGTCTCAAGGCAAGCATGGGTTTCAACAAAGATCTTTTCACACTTGCTTTCATCAGGTGTGTAGGTTAGTTTGGCATCTGGCAACTCTTCCAGCATCCATAGACGTTCCACTGAAGCTCCCAACTCATCTGATGTGTTTGAGGTTACACAGCGTGTTAAAGGTTCTTCCAATAAATGTGTTTGACCTGACTCTGTGTCTACCTTACCCATCAATTTTGGCTCCCGTTACAAAATATGGAAACAGCTCAGCACCTACAAGCTTGTCGACACAACTAGGTGTTGCATAATCTGGGTCAGGCAGTTTCAAATTAACCAAATGTTTCCATTTCTCGGGATGCAGGGGTGTTAAAGGAATGTGTCCTGTTAACTGGGCCAGAACGAACATGTCTGCAGCAAATTGGGGGCCAACTTGTCCGCAAGGTTTCAAAGCACAAGAAACAACTCCACGAGCCACAGCGAAAGACGCTTGTGACAAACCTTGAAGTGATGTTGTGGTTCGTCTACGAGAGAGACCCAGGCATGACAGTGCATCTTCCGAGATAAAGTTTGCTTGACTACCAGAATCTAGTAATACCCGCACTTGTTGAAAACTGCCCCATGCATCTTGAACTTCCACTACAGCAGTGGATAACATGACTGTAGCACAATTAACCTTTCGAGAAAAAGTCGAGAGTACACTTGCAGCAGGGGCGGGAGTGTTGGTCTCAATCGGCTGCTCTACTGGTTCGGGGGGTCCCTGTGGTTGGATGTGCTTAGTAGCATCTCTATCAGTACTGGTGAAGTGTAGTAGTGAGTGATGACGAGATGAGCAATTATGACACGACTTTGATGAGGGACAATTTTTCTGCATATGAAAGGATTGCAAGCAATTAATGCAGAGTCTATGTTCCTTGACCCATAAAAATCGTTCTCTTGCACTCTTCCCTGCAAATACACTGCACTGGTACAGGGGATAGTTCCCTTAACACATCATACACACTGAAGAGGAAGTGACAAAATAGGTACCAGACGGTTTACGCCACTGACCTTGAACCTTCCGACTGGAGGTCGGCTCACTTTAATTTGATGGTTGATGAGACATATCACCCTCACTGGCCATGACAGCTTCCCCTGACTTGTACTATCGCACGATAAATGTCACAAAATCTTGGAGCATAGGAGTCTCCAAGTCCTGAACCATCAGCTCCCACAGTTTTCTAAGTGCCCCATTCATACGTTTCTCTATGAGGTGGAGGAGAAGATCCCATTGGTCCACTGGCAAATTGAGTGCCTTTAGGGCTGCCACATTTTCTGTTACTGTTAACAGAAGGCTACGCATGGATGCAGTTGAGTTTATACTGGCAATCGGGACTTGCAAGATGGCATCAATGTGGTGTGCCATAATTAACCTTTTATTTTCATACCTTTTTTCCAATAAGGCCCATGCGACTTCAAAGTTGTCCCCGGTTAAAGGCAGGGCCTGCACTAATGCTGATGGTTCACCTTCCAAGGCCATTTTTAGGTATGTAAACCGCTCTACATTGGACAAGTCCTGGTTACTTAAGATCAGTGCTTCAAACAGATTGGAAAAGTTAATCCAGTCAGTCACATTTCCAGTAAAACGTGGTAGTTTTATGGTTGGTAATGTCACTCGCGATGATGATGAAGACCCCTTGGCACAGTGTCCCGGTTTGGAGTCGGAGGAAACAGTATCTAAAATGGCCATTACTAAGTAGTATTGATCATAAAACTCGTCAAGCCTTTTGGTATGTTTGGCTTGATTAAAGTCTGCCTTTCCCTTTGGTTTACATAGAAGTTCAAATGATAAGTGATCGTTCTCAAAACTTGTTTTAAGTTCAGGTAGATCTCGACACGTGGAGATAAACAATCTGAGCTGTGAGCCGTCATTGTTGACCTTGTCAGCAAGGGTCGCTGCACGTTTCAACCTATTTTCCGCACGCTCCAGGCGGCCAGCCAAAACCTCAATGATATCCGACATAGCCTGTGTGAACGTACAAACGTATACAAACAGAATTCAGCAGTAAGCAATCAAGTAGCTGCATCCAGTCGTACGAGGCGTGCACACAAACATGTAAATGTAAACAATCGTCTGTTCGTTGTGCGATCGATAGTTGATATTACTCTCACAACAGTCGATATATCGTTTCGACTCGATCCGCATTCATGACGCTCGACGACATGGCTTCATAACCAACACAACAAAAAAACTAATGTTAACAAACACAATTAGGATATCGAAGTACGACTAAACATGTGATGACACAAAGTATTTTTGCTCTTAGGAGTTCTTTTCACACCTCACTGGCTGGCATATTCGTACGAACAACCCGTCATACACTACGTGAACGAAACAAGCCACACCACGCATAAACCGCCGCTAACCATGAACACTGGCGCGATCCGGCCCGGAGGACCAAAATGTCTGGGCTCGGCGAACATGACAGTTGACTGTATACAAAACGTAACGCAAAACGATGAGCACAAGCACCGTGCGACTCACCATGATGACTCCATTGTAGCGACTGTCTTTCCAAGATGGCGCCCAAGATAGCGTCACCGCAACCCAAGGGCAAGAGGCAGCAAATTCAAACTTCAGGCAATCAACATGGCCTGAACACTGACAAAAAAGTGAATTGGGAAGGGTGACACAACGTTTCCCCTCTCTGGTTTGTCTCCAATTGTACAGAATTTTTCTCCAATTAGACTTAAGCGACCAAAAATATGCCACATCTAGAAGTTGGAGTAAATGCATGGAATGTGGAATGAGCATGACAAAAAATATATATTGTTTTCAGAACACAACCTTAAGGTTTTCAAAGTTAAGTGTGCTGACATGTTGTCACCAATGATCACCTTTTTTCCTGGATGTTTCAAAGCAAAAGGGAGGAAGTGGTTCTCAAACCAATCATCAAAAACATCCTGATCAATTCATCCATGAGGTGTTACATTTAACCTAGTGCCTGGTGGAGCATTCTACAGCCAGTCACTCCATTTCTGTTTTCCTTTTAAGATGACATAAGGGGGAATACATTATCCCAAGGTATTTCCACAAAACATTGTGGTAAAACACGACTTTGTGCTATTCAATATCTGCTCAGGGTGGCATGACCCTTGTTGGAACAGAATTTTTTTCCTAACAGGCACATCATGAAAACCTGTCTCATCATAGTTATAAATGTTAAAAGGTAGTACACCATCAAGTTCATTTTCTAAATGAACAAAGAAATTCTTTACCATATCTTCATTGACCTGAGTCCGGGATCTTGAGATATTAGTTGCAAACCTTCGACCTAACGTAGCTTTATGATGCTTTAGAAACAGTCGACCCCAATCTACACCCGGCAAATTGTTTCGAAACTGAGGCAATTTAGTATTTGTTGAATCTAGGTAAGCTTTTACAATATAGTGCACATCTCATACCGATACAGGTATTCCAAATTCACTGCATGTAATAACATGGTTCACAAAACTCTGCTCTTCTAACTCTGTGAACACCTGAGGCCTTTATGTGACATGCCTTTAACTTGTTGCGAATTGTGTTCCGTGGTATACCGTACGCTCTTTCTGCTCGGCGATGACCAATTTTACCAGCTTTGACATCCTCTAATACCTTTTGCAGAACAGCATCAGTATATTGTTTATATGATCTGGTACCAGGTGACTCATTTTTTCTAAGCCCAGGCATTGTTATGTTCAGTCTTCTGTGAACAATACAGTAATATTTAAAAATCAGGTCATTTGCAGGGTTAAACTGTTAAATCACAATTATATTGTAGGCTGTATGTAATTCTTTAACAGTTTTCAATTATTATGATAGGCTAGGAAAATATTTTGGTTTATTTCAAAATAATATGCTACAAAATAATATTGGAAAATTACATAGGCTTGCAAAACATCTCAGTTGCACAAAGATTGTGTAACTTTGAGCAGGGGCAAAGTTGCCCAAAAATGTTCTGAATTGAAGGTAGGTATACATTTGTACTGTTAGAAATATTTTCATGGTTTGTTATTCCAATTTATTTACTTACCATTAATGTGTTAACTGTAAAGCAGATAGCCATTTATCAACAAATTCTCCTTGACCAAAATCCTAACAACACTGACAACTTAAAAAACATACTGAAAATCAACTAAAAATCACAGCTGCAAACAAACATGTCTCAAAATCCATGAGGTGGCTTGACTGCATTTCTGCCAACTTGACAGGAAGTAGAAAATTTCTGAAAGCTAAAAAAAAAAAAAATAACATTTACTCCATAAAGAAAAGATACATTGTTTATAGTCTTTGAAAACAAAAGAAGCTGGTGGAGCAAAGTTACACCCACTGGCACCAAGTTGCCCCACATGACTGTACCTATGTCACATGCTCCGGCAACACCAGAGTGAAATAGTGAATGTGCATTAACCTACGCATGATAGTTCAATTCCAAGGCCAGGGGTAACCTCAAATTCAGTTTCATATTCTGTGATAAAATTATGTTGGGCTTAATCTGTAAATTCGCAGAACCACCCTTGTGCCTCGTACACATCTTGGACTCGCCCACGCGGCGAGCTTGACCACGTGGTGTCATTAAAATTATTTTAACAAATATTTAATTGTTTTTCTAATTTAAAGTGATGTCACTGTTTCGTTATGCTTTCAAAACTTATCTAGAGCTGAAATTTACTTGGTCACAAAATAATATGACATAATACAGAAATTACATAAAACTTAAAAATTTGTGATATTAAAATATAAACATTACCTGAAGTTGTTTGGGACACTAAACCACAAGAATAATAATTTAAAATTTACTGACTCTTTATCCTGTATTTTTAAAGTGCATTTTGTGCTTCAACTAAAGTTGAGCGCGAACCTGCTGCCGAGGCAGGGAGCGCACCAAGCGTTTGGCAATTGGCAATAAGCGACGTTCGAAGGCGGTTGGCTTCATGTCACTCCAGCACCATCTCATCTTTTGTTGACTCTTTTAGTGTTTCAATAGCATATGTGTTTGTCTGGAACATTTTCACGTAATTTAACTTCAGTGCCGGAGGAACCCCTTCATCCCTACAACTCATCGCGCTCAGAGGCTTCAGTATTTAATTTATATCTCTCTAGCCCACGTGGCTAGTTTTGCACGCAGCTTCGCCCACCAGACGGGCTATGTCTGAACCCGCTTTTGTAGCTGCCATTTAAGTATATACTGTATGGAGTATGGAGACTGTCCAATAAAGCTTCACACCCGTAAGTAACGTGGTCTTTAATGGCTTGCGCTTCACGGCCTTAAGGTTCCGGGGTCCTCAAAACCCGCAGCTTTTATTAAGTGTATTGTGTATTCTCAGCGTGGGCATCCAGGTGTCCTATATACCAGGCAAGTTCTTTTGTTGTGTGCATCGAGGCGTGTGGAACGCCTAAAGAGTCCCCTGCAAAACACGACGTCGAGCGGGAGGGAATTGTTAATGCCATGGCTGTCGGCCACATGACCTAGCTCTTCGAGGTGCTTGTCCCTTACATCAGACGGGTTGGCGCTACCAGGCAACCTGTCCTCGCACGCCCCTGCAGTGCAGGATAAATTCTAATATTCTCTTCACCAGAGAATTTTCAGTCTATTTTACCCTCACCGCAACCTCCACTCGTGTAAAATGTTTGACTTACCATTATTTTCCCGCTGTTTAATTTGCAAACCTCTAACCCTAATAGATGTGATACCTCCTCCACATTCTTGATGTTTATTTCTGAACCTAGCAGACTAGTAAACTCACATATTTCATGATCACCACCAACTAAAACTAAATTATCTACATACATGCCAACTATTAGGCCCTGTCAAAAGTACACACATAGTTCTGACAAACTTTCAAACCTAGATGTTTTAAGATGCCTGATGTGTTTTCATTCCAGTCGTTTCCAGCATGATGTCCATAAAGGCTGTTGTGCAAGAGACACACGAGATCTTCTTTGGTGTCCTCTTCCCAATATTCTGGTTGTATCATGTAGACTGGAGTTGTGAGCAAACTATTTAGGTAGGCTGCTGTCACATCTACATGCTGGAAACACCGCCCTTTCAGGACAGGTAAAGTCAAGAGAATTCTTAAAGTGCTTATCTTCATAACTTGGCTACCAGGTATGGGTTTCCCAATAGTCAACCCCGTACACTTGTTTATGACCCTGTGCCACCAGTCTTGCTTTGTATTTCTCGACTGTTCCATCTTTTGCAAGTTTTACCCGGAATATCCACTTTGAACCTACCATGTTACTTCCCACAGGCTTTTTCACAAGAGTCCATGTATGGTTACTTTTCAAACATTCAATTTCTTCTTTCATCGCTTCACCCCAGAGGTATCCATCACATCCATGAACATCTTCATGCATCGAGGTTGGATCTTTAATAAGGTTAGTTTTTTTGTAGGCAACAGTAAGTGTACAGTTTACCTTTTCTTTGTCTTGTTGACCTCTTGAGTTCACATTTTTCATTATGAGTTTCAACTGTGTTTTCATCCTCACCACACCTGTCGTCATACTGACCTCTTCCCTTTTTGCATAGTTCATCATTCCTGGCTTCTGCGAATTTCTGTTCAGGCTGTGTTCCACTTCCTTCACCACATTTTTCTTCCACAGCAGGAATTTCTACCCAGTCTAGCTGTTCACAAATCGGTGATTTTCCTGGAAGCATTACCTTAAATAGGAAACAGTTTTCCTGGAAACGAACATCCCTAGAAACAGTTACAATTTCATCTTTCAGTCTCAACAGACTGTAGCCGTTAATACCTTCTTGAAAGCCCAAAAACAAAAATCCTCAAGCGTCAGATCCTTGTGCCACTTCTCAAATGGAATCTGTCCTCCAATTGTTTTCGATGGGCATCTGTTTTTATGTAGCTAGACGTACACATAGCTTCAGCATAGAAGTTTTCAGGGTGACCAGATTCAAACAACATGCATCTTATCACATTCATCAAAGTTTGGTTATGCCTTTCAGCTTTTCTGTTCTTGTGAGGCCTATATAGAACAGTTTTCTAATGGAGAATGCCTTTATCTCTTAAAAAACCCTCAAATTCTTCTCCTGTTAACTTGCCACCATTATCAGTTTGTAGAGCCTTTATATTTCTTTCTTGAAGTGTGTCAACCCTGCCCTGATACTCCCTAAAGGCTTTACCAACATCACATTTCTTCATCAGCACAATTACTTCTGAATAACTTGAGCAGTCATCAATGAAAGTGAGAAAATTTTGTGCACTGCCTAAGTAATCAGGCGCTACTTTGCTTATGACGTCAGAGTGTACCCGATCTAGCACTGCACTACTTTTGTAATAATTTGGACAAACTCAGCCCCTTTCATCTTTCCCTTGAGACATGTGGCACAGTCTTCAAAACCATCGGAAATATCACACACAGCTGGAAGACTTGTCAAGTGTCCAATTCTCTAATGCCAAGTCACAGTTGATTTCATCGCGGTCATTTCTGTAACAACAGTATCCACTGTTGTATCATATTCAACCATTTTTCCATTTATTCTGTAACCTGACGAGAAACGAGATACACATCACTTCCTTCGCTCACTGCCTTAAATATCATCTCTTCCCCATCCATAACCCTGACATTGCCATCTTTGATCCTGAGGTCCAAATTTTTTTGTCCAGTTGTTTCACAGATAACAGGTTGTTCTCTAGTTCTGGCACATAAATGACTTCATCGAGCTGTATTGTCCATACTCCACACTCTGTGCTCATTATAAGGGTTACCTTCCCCTTACACTTTGCTGTGGCACTCTCACCATTTGCCAGCTTCATATTTCCAGTTAAAGTATTGTCAAATTCTTCAATGATTTGTCTGTGAGGTATCATGTAATGAGTCGCACCAGAGTCCATAATACAGATAGCTTCTTTGTGCATCCTGCTAAACTTGTTTGCACACAAAGCCCTAAAATGCATAGTGTTCATAGCATTGTTTCCCTCCAATGATGCAGTTTCACATCCCGCCTCAGCCATGAGAGCACCTTCTTGCAGCGAATTTACAGAAAAATTCCCTTTATATTCTTGCTTCTGTCTATAGTTGCCTCGTCCTTCACACTCAAATTTCAGGCAATAATTTGCTGTGTTGCCTGTTTCCTTGCAAACAAAGCACTCTGGAACCTTTCGTGTCTCTTCCTGTATGTTGTCCCAGGCATGTCTGTGTTTCTGTGGTCATATTCAAGCTGTGTTTTGTGATTAGATACTCCTCAGTAATTCTTTTTTGATGCAAGTGCCTTCAGTTCGTTGTTCTCTTGCTCTCAGTCCAGTGTTTTCCACCTCTCTTCTAAAAGCAGCCTAGCTTTAACTATTTTTACTGACATTACTGATTCATTATATTCTAAGCTTCTTGTTAGGCATTCGAAAATTTTTCTTGGTAACCCTCTCAACATGAATGCAGGAATCGCTTGGTCTGAAAGCGGCAGTCGTCCCGCATCCAACTTTCGGCACCACGTTTGAATTTTTCCCATGTACTAACACATAGTCATGTTGACTGTCTTCTTCACTGTAACCATTTCTTCCAACACTGTTATTACATGAAGGATGCCGAAATTTCAATGGATGTTTTGAAGTATTTCCCACGCTTCCTTAGCCAGTTTCCACTGGTCAATATCGTTCAGGTATTGGTCTTCCACAACTTGAATGATAAAATTTAGGGCATCTAAGTTTTTGGTCCTTTGTGTTGATGTCCACTTCTCCAGATCTTCATCAAAGCCAGGCTCGATTGCATCCAACTACCGTGGCTGTTCCAAAGCCGCATGAGTCCTCCTAGCCCAAGCCTGATAAATATAATCACTCAATAATGTGTATTTAAGCTTCTCTGTAGACACTTGTGCTGTAAATGTCACCTTTTAAAAGAATTTTACAGGGTTTTCTAAATACACAACCCATTATTCACACAAAACGTACTACTCCTGCAGTTTCAAAGCATTACGTGAGCCTATAACCTGTTAGAATGATAAAATATTTTTAATCAAACAAGGACATTATCTCACAAAACACCGACATGTCGGCCATAATTAATTTCATACTACTCATCACATGATTACCAACCTTGACAAAGAAACAATAGGTACCACCATCCAGTTACTTAAAAAAACACATTAACAATTTTATTTTATTTTTATTTATTTATTTATTTAATAATCCACCTCTAGATCCCCTTGCAAGCAGTACACTTTGGGGATATAGGCTTAGTCAACATTACATAACATATTTACATATGCTCAGTACAAACAATTTTAAGCAGATACAAAGTTTGTGATATTAACTGATAGTAACAATATATCCCATTCTGTAATAATAGATAAAAATTTAAAATACACACACTGTAATCCATTCACATTTAAAACATTAAAAACAAGCCCTCCTTAGAAATCATATACATCTGAAAGTGAATATACGTTTTTTAAG
>PNEQ01055551.1:0-34499 GCA_003012365.1 Medauroidea extradentata
TCACGTGCACATCGGCAGTTCTGTTTCAAGGTTATTGGCAGCGTGTCTGTGTTCAGACACGTTTCTCATTTGACTGCACCAATCAGAATAAGATTATTGTGAGTCTGTACGTCTATAATTTGCCAAGGCCAGTGAGAGTAAAATCATCCAATCACAGACGATGTAGCAGAGCTGCAGGTGTGCACATGACGCATCGAAATCAAATGTTGCAAAAATCTTTTCGCCATAAAATCGTGGCTCTAGTACTTATTAAAAATGTATTCTAGCGGCTGGAAATGGTGAAAATGGGAGTTCTTGCGATATTTTTTAGGCATGTTAATCTTGATGCAGAATCTTTTAAAATGTATAGGCGTGTACAATACACTTTTGTCTTTAATAATGCGTCATAACTAGTATACCGATTTTGTCGGTTCGTCATGCAATTTGACGACCCACGAGGCAGTTCAGACATTGTGAATTATCAGTAACTAATATGTATTATTCTCCGCAGCTACGTTTTGCACACTTTCACGTAAATAGAAACTCTTATATACCTTATAATCCATTTATAACAGTTTGAAACATTTGCCGACGCAGTTGAACTTTGTCAACGTGACGTATCTTCGCCACAAACTTGTGAACACAGCGGAGACAGAGGTGCGGAGATCTTTAGCGCAGGTGAAGAGTGACCTGATGTGAGTATGAAGCAGCGTCAGAATGAGAAGCGGGGGAAACGGGAGATCGCCGAGAAAACCCGCCGACCAGTGGCACCGTCCGGCATGATTCTCACACCCGAAACCCGGGGACCGACACCCGTGAATCGAACTCGGTTCGCCTAGATTAGGGGCGAATGGTCTGACCATTCGGCCACCACTGCCCCAGTATTTGGGTTGCGAAAAATTGGAATTATCTCGTCGGATTTGATAGAAAATTTAAGGCACCGCATTCAAATTAATTAAGGTGCGAAATTCAAGAAAGAAATTAATTGATTTTTCTGCATCGTCATACTGAATCACAATACTTAGTTTTAATACCAAGCCGTATGTAAAACATCGCGCTGCACACTGAGAAAGTTCACTATTCCCTAAGATTTTGTCAGTAGACTTTCTTTTTTACGTGTCAGAGTTAGATCGATTTTTTTATAAAGTGTTCACAATTAGTTAAATATTAACTTTTTTTTTTTTTTTGCTTTAAATGTGTTAAACGTATTCCAAACGCACTGATCTACGAAACTCAAACACGTTTCGAAATACGGCTGTCGAGTACTATCAAACATGGTGTGCATTGTACAAACACTCTTCCCGAACCCTCCAGCATAAGCAGCCATTTCGTGAAGTTATCGATCAATACCTTCTTCTAGAATATATAAAGGACAATAGAGGTTACTATATTGTTCGTTGGTACCGATTTACCAACAATAAAACAACATGATCACAGATTGAAGTCCCATACAGCAGGAAGCAGTAAAAACTACATGCCAGTTATGCTCCTTGTGTGTACGGGCCATGGATGTATGCAACAGCGTAGTCCTAATCTCTCTTCTGTCAGCATAAGGTAGACGTCACCCTTAAAGTTTCACAAAAAACACTGAATGCCATCAATCTCAACAACTGAACATGAATGATGCATTTACGGAATGAGTTTTCGCGTTTAAATGGTCACACAAACACACACACACACACTCTCTCCCCCTCGCTCTGTTTATTTTTCTACGGGTACAAACAAAGCTTTCTTACCGCAAGAAGTTCACAACGAGGCCACAAAAATTAATTATTAAAGTGTCCTTTTCTCCCATAGGAGATGGCGCAATATACCTCAACACAGAAGGGATGAAGGAATTTTTTTTATTACAGCAGTACAATTTCCGAGCTAGGAATCCCGAGTTAATTTTGTGGGTGGGATGTTGCGATGATATTAGGAGGTAAGGAAATGCATAGCGATGTAAAAAAAAAGTCAGAGAAATATGGCCAACATAGCTGTCGGAAAGAATTAATTTTATTTCTAAACCATGGCAGTAGAAAAATGACGCGTGGCGAAATGATATATAACAGGGACAGACTGCAAAATTTTCGCAATGTGGAACAAATACATCACAGCGTTAAGAGTGCTGTTTACCACAGATCATTTTAGATTATTCTGAACCATTGTCCAATATGTCGCTTAGAAAAGTAAATATTCTCTGCAATAAAAATAGAAAATATTGCTGTAAGAATAACAATGCGGAGATAATTAAATTATAACTAGCCGTTCCCGATTGTTTTGAGCACGCAGATAATTTTAGGCTACAGTTTTCAGGGAATCGAAAAGAAAACCGCCTTGAAGGTCTTACAGCAACGTGGGCCGGACAGAGATAAACAAAAAGTCAGTGATTGCATATACGTAGGTTTCACAAATACATAGACACATCTAATATAATTTATAACTTGTATATCCATATTTCTGCTACAATAGGGCAGCATAAATAAGGTTGTATAAAAACGCGATACGTTTACAGAATCTTGCTACACTAACCGAGTATCAGTCAAATAAGTCTTATCTAATACCGATTACGGAATAGGTATGTAATACGATAACATATTTCATAGAAGTGTCATAATTCTGACACGTGTGACAAACAAAATAGCCACTGCTTCAAAATTTTTTCCCTGGTATGCAAAAAAAAACTTCGTAAATACCTTTTATAAGCCATGCAACATTTGACATGTTTTCTTTTTTTTATCAGAATTGATTAAGGTACAGGGTAGGACCAGAGTAAATTACTAAAGTATGTTTCAAGGTAAATATTCATTGTGAAAGTGTGGTAAAGTTGCATAACGCAAGTTACAATTGGCGAAAATCTTAAGGAAGAAATTCGCGACTGAAAACTGATATTGAGAATCGACATTTATTACAGTAACCAAAATTAATTATAAATAAATATTGACAATCTGGGTACGGTTTAGTAACAAGTCCTGAAACCTATGGAAAAATGTTTTAGCAAGCCTTTCACCTTCGTTAGATAATGGGGGTTCGCAATCTTCTGAGTACAACGTGTTGCATACTTGTAAGGCTCTACATTTTCTGCGTCCATTTACTCTAAAGCGGTTAACTTTTGGATGTTACCATCTGGCATGCCTTGTTCGTTGAGGCCTCTTGATACAAACTGGGAAATATATTGCCGTTTGGCAATGTTATGCGATGCACTAAAATAGCATTACATTTACCATTTTTTAAAAATTTGATACGAAATACAACACAATAAATAACTGATGAAACCTACGTACATCTTTCAGTGACATTTACCTTAAAGTAGTGTGCCACTATTCTGGTACGTTTGGCAGTGTTTGTAGTATACAGTATGATGTTATGAGAAGCGCTTAAATAGTTGTACTGTTATGTACGTATTTTTATCCTGGTACAAGAAACATGTGAAACGCCCATATGGTCACCACTGCAAGTAATTATATTTGATAGTCATAAGTGTTTGCTGAACTGCCATATATCCCATATTTACTCATAACCATGTCTTTCGACCACTCTATCTTCTCGCCATTAAGTCAGGATGACGGTAAAATAGCTGTCATAGAGATATCATCACAGTATCAGATCTTATAAGGGAAAAGAACAGGAATTTGTATATATTGTTTATTTGTGAAAGCGAGCAGGTGCAGGGCAATTGTCTGTGGCTTCCCCCCCCTCCTTTTTTCACCGCTTAAGCCACCCCTTTATCTGCAGGAGAGGAGAGAAGCCATCTAATAGTTTGTAGGGCGTGATTGTAAAATAGTTATTTATTAATTAAGAGATAAGGAATGTGAATGAGTAAGGAATACTTTTGTGTAATTGTGCGTAGATAGCCGAGAGTAATGATGTACTTGTTTAATAAATACGGCCCTACCAATGATTTGTTGTCCTCGAGGGGTGGGGCCATCGGTCGGAAGCTGGCCCCTGATTGGCCCGAATTGAACCCAAGTTCGTAAAGCGAGTGGCGGGGATTTTGGCGCCAAGCTGAAGGAAAGCGTGGCAGCGGTAACGGTTTTAATACAGACGACGGCGAGCAACGGAGACGGGATGGCAGAGTGCCACCGTCAGACGTCAGAGTTAGGCGTCGGGACGCCGTTGAGGAGAGACGTCGTCGAGCTTCGACAGACGTTGTCGAGCCCCGCGAGAGACGACGGCGAGCCACGAGGACGGTAGGGCACCGTCAGGTGTCGGAACGCTAGAGAACCACTAACGACGGCGGGCCGGAGTGCCATAGTTGTCGAAACGCCGTCGTATTAAGATTTGGTCGAGCCACGTAGTACATTGAGCCGGAGGGCCGTCGTCGTTGTTTTGGGCGTCGGGACGCCAATCAGTAAAGTATCGTCGAGTTACGTAACACGGCAGACCGGGACGCCTACAAGTATTGTTGGAAGATATATTGTAAGACGCTGCAGTTAGTACATCAGGTAGTCGTCAGGGTCTCCGCTCACGTGACTTTCAATGCCGTACAAATTCTTAAGAGCCGTACAGACAAATATGACGTAACAACGGTCCGTCAAGAGAGGACAACAACGACGCGTCACCCGAGAAAAGAACTCACCGGCTTTCTCATTACAGTACCCAAGTATCCAGAACTTTAATTAATTAATCAACTAAACAATCAACCATTCTTAATAAATAAGCAGCACCCTTCGCAAACACATCAATAAATACCCGGTAAATCCTACATACATATCAGTTTTATTACGTTAGAAGGATATAACGATATGGCACAATTTTCAACGCGCCTTGTGCGATTATTTCATTCACACTGCATAAAATAATTTCTGGTAACAAGAGCAAATAATACAAGCCCACGACATAAGCTCAGCATTCCTACTGACGTGAAACAGAACGGTGTGGTGAGGGGACCAGGACAGATGGTGAAATTATTGTAGACGGGGTGGGGAAGTCAATTTTCATCCGTTGTACGCACCACTGCCGTTTATTGCGCTCCGGTTGCGTAGTCGCTTGCGGTCAGCGGCCGACTAATGCAGCACAGATTGGAACGGGTTATAGAGGGGTGGGTGGGTGCTTCAGTTCCGGTAAATGACCGGCGACCCCGTAAAGCAATCCCTTCCTTCCCCTGACCCGGCAACCCCAGTCAGCGTTGATTGTACCGCGTCGTTTGTCATCGTTGCGAGACAAACAATACCACCCACAGCTGCAAATTTTCCTGGAGTGATGTTCATAATCTGATAGAAAACACTACAGGACATCAGTGAAATTTGTTTATTTATCACGGGGCAAAATTTTGTTCTCTTAAATTTTGGCCTTTTTTTTTTTTTTGGCACACAATGCGCGGTTACTAATTTAGTTAGTATTTAATATTGTTTCTATGGTTTTTCATGAAAAAAAAACACAGCAAAAAAACACAATAAAATAATAGAATAACAAAATAGCAATCTATGTATGTATATGTTACAATAATAATAATAATTATTATTATTATTATTGGCGAGTTCTCTTATTACACGGAAGACGTTCAGAAAATGACTCAAATCAACTTTTCTTTAGGTTATTTCGTGTTGTTCCTATAGGCTTTAATTATTTCCGAGAATGCTTCTTTACGTTCTTCCAACCACTTTGGTCTGTAGTGCTTTTGCCTTCGTTGCTCTGGCGTAACTTCCTATTCGTCAACTTTATGTCTGAAGGCGTCTTTATATAATATTTATTTTATATATATATATATGTGTATGTATGTATACACACTTATGCTTTCATAAAAAAAAAACGTATAATGACGCGAATCGTGGTGTTCCGACCAGCTGTATCTCAGCCTGAAGACGGGAATAGATCGCGATTCCCGAAACGTTGCATTTTTTCGTTTTTTTTTTTACTTGTGTTTTGTTGTCTATTGTCTTTTGTTTGTTGTCCACAGTTCACTGTTTTTTTGTCTATTTCCATATTTTTTCATATTGGGAATCTGGTTCTATATTTGTATCTTGTCTTTTGTATCTGTGTGTTGTGTCGATATTCGATTGAATTCTATCTCTAGAATTATTTGTTGTGTATCTAATATAATAAAAAAATATGAAAAAAAAAACGGACAGAATTCCTTTGAAAATGCTTTTTTTCTATTCTCTGTGTGTGTTTTAAATCATTTTTTGTTCTTTTTTTTTTTGTACTTTGTCAATCAACACAAGTTTTAGCAGCAAAATATGAACAATGGCGTATGTCCACAAACTAATAAATTCTAATGATATATTGTGAAAAGTAAAAGGACTGGACTGCAGATACTAGGATGTACGTTTCTCTCTGCCCTTACGGAGACTTTTAACACCGAAACTGAAGCCCTAAAAAGCAAATTCGATCTCTTTTCAGTATTTTCCTCTTGAAAATATGTAAGATAGATCTCAAGTGAAGTTATTTGTCTACAGACAATATTTTTTTTTAATTCGTGCAAAAAAAAAGTTAATAAGATATTGGTATACACAAGACGTGGATTTTACTTAAATCTCAATAGCGACCTAACTGGGAATCGAACCCGATAACCTTGGAGGGAGACGAGTACCCAAGCCACTGCGGTATCTTTAGTCTTAGGGCAGAATCCTAGCGACCCCGACTGTGTTTCTTTGTCCAAGCTGTTACGTCTTAACCTCTGGTTTCGACAACCACCTACATAATTTTTATTACGTAACGTAATCGTTGGATTTAATGTGAGATTTTATGTAAGAGTGCGTGTAGATAAATAAACGCTGAAAACATCAATTGACTTCTACGCTCTTTTCGAAGCCAATATGGATAAAATACTCAATGACAAATCTAGATAATGGTATTTGCCAACTTTATGAGTAAATATTTATCCAGAATTACTAATTCGTTACGCATGATCTCTTGCGCCGCAGTTAAATGCACGAGGTTCCGGCATCAGAGATTGTGCCTCAGAAGTTCGTAACACTGGAGACAATGTTTAAAATGCTAATTAAAACTATTGTCTAGGATTGCTTTTGTTTGACTGTCACAAATTGGCTTAAAGAAACCTACAGTTATAGGTTAACGCTTTTAGCATAGAATTATGTACCACGCCCTCTTAAGTGCTGATTAGGGAGAAGTGAGGTGTAGGGACAACATGACATTTATGCCTGAGTCAGGATTTGAACCCAAGTTGTTTCGTACCATACAACGGCACCTAACCAAGCGCTGTGGAGGCCGGCAAATGCCTTTAGAACTGAGCCCAATGCCCAAATATAGTTGTCAACCAAAATAGCTCGATTCACCAGACGAATAATTCATACTTCGTCTCCACGATTTGTGGTTGCATGCACTATTGAACTAACGTTTTAATTGTGACAACTTATAATTTATTGCAAGGGTTTAAGTTAGCAGTTATCAGATAAAAATATTATTTGCAATAGTACTGTAAGGTAAGAAATAAGTTTTTGTTTTGAATACATTGAAATTGTAAGATGTTTGCTTTGTTGCTTATTCGTTTGGACTTATAAAGAAAAATATAATTTAATATATTTACACTCATAAACGTTGTGTGTGCATATTTGCGCGCAAATTACGTGTATTTATTCACCGAGCGCAGTGGATTAGACAAACACTGCTAAAACGCAAACAAACATTTAACAGTACTATACCGTTATAGTGTTCATTTTTCGTACAGTAACGAAAATGGCGGCGTCACGTCGTTTCGTTTTTGAGATTTATGGATGACCTAAAATCTCAACATCCTTTTTGTTATTTTTCTGGACTAAAATAAACAAAGGAAAGAAAACAGCATCGCGTTTTTTAGGCTGTGCCCGTAAAAAAAAGGCAATAACGAAGGAAGAGAAACATCCATGCAGGAGCAATTAAACCCGCCACAGACAGTTAGCTCCGCTGAAATAAAATACTGCCGCCTTTTAACATTTCCATGCGGTGCTTTTGTCAGCCAGTCTCTTCTAAAGCCGAGCGTTCGCTTGCAAAAAAAAAAAAAAAGGCGTTGACCTATGTATGTCATCTGGGATATGCTGCTTTCTGTTCCTCACTTTCGTTTCGCCGAAACCTGCTCGTTGTTAACTTGACACAAGGAAAGCCCTTTCAAGACCAGACGCGTCCTTCTTGACTAATAATTGTAGTAGAAAGTGAAATATAGTCATCGTGACTTTGTTCGAGTGGTTTTCAATTGAATGCCTCTTTGCGTTGTGTGAAAGTTCAGTCTTAAGACGGCCGCCTACCCCACGCTTCAAATGCGTTGCAGTGTGTTCGTAAACAGGTTCTTTCTACGAAAATATTCCACGTGTGCCCGTTGTGCCAACGTACAAAAAGAAAACAAATTTCAGACAAGGTCGGAACCTCATTGTTAAGACACCACGCTCATTAAAAATACACTGTTTCTAAGCCCTCCAACATGACTAAAAACGGGGTTTTCAGACTTCCGTACTTCAAACTGTACTAACTGGATGTACGTGAAACTCAGATTGCGACCTGCACTTACTTAGTTGCAGACTTCCCACCAATACAATTATATGGTCGCCGCTTAATGTCCCATAGTAAAAACCGTTCGGCGGGAAGCTTGCACGCTAGTTCAGCGCTTGGCTCGTTGAGGCGACGCGGCATTTAATGCGCGCTTCAAGGTCGACCTTACTGCTCCGTCGCCTTTGACCGTCTAACGCGCGGGTAGGCGGCGCCCTTAAGACTTACTGGACGCTATCATTTATTTTTACGTTTGAGGCACGAAAATGGGAAGGCGATAAGTCGAATGTAACACGTCCGTCAAACACCTCATCGCCTCTAGGCGCGGAAGACTAAACTAGCGTGTAGTGTTTTCCTAGAATGTGTTTTTCAACCGGACTTCAAGCGATGACCATGTTATTTTATTTGTGGAAAGTATCAACCGTAATTGCAGGTTTACATGATTTTGTACTACGATTAAGGTTGTAATTTTCTCATCTACAGCAACGGGTAATAGTATTTTTTTTTTAGTACATTTAAGGAGCTTGGAAATCATATTTTTAATTGGCAGACGGCAGTTTAAAAGCCATAGAGTCACAGTTTAAGCGTATTTTATTTTCGTAGGTAAACGAATTGGACATTTTTAATAGTTACACCAGAAAAATTACTTTCCGTACCATGCTACGGCATGGCTCACTCGTCAGGCGCACTAACTCTTAAGTACTCCAAATTATCTCAAGTAATAGGAGAGAGTTGCCTAGATCGTACCACTTTTTACGTTCACTTTTTTTTTGCTGCATACAGGTAATAAATATAAGGTTTCGAAAAATTTTATTACATATAATATATATATTCAAGAAAATATTTTTATAGTTAAAACATCAAAATTTAGCATCTGGGAGGAAAGATAGTCACTTTTATATTATAACAAGATGTAAGTGGTACGATATAGGAAACTGGTTTCCTAAATCGTACCACCTATGTCCTAATTCGCACCACAGTATTTTAAATTGAACTAGTTAAGACAATAAACAGTACAACACAAACTAACACACAGGGTTAAGGTACTATTTAAACACTAATAAAGATTGACTATTTTTCTGCTGTAAATGCAATACGTGTTAAGTTATTTACAGTCTACACAGACAAAAGGTTTTAGTCCTGACCTCGCACCTGCACATCTCTCATGTACCCAGGATTTTAACACTAAACACTGAACCATATCTTCTACAAATTTATCTTCACAAACATAACAATACCAGTCGTTTGTGCACTTCAATGTCGATCGAAACATCACATTGTGTCGAAGAGGACGGCTGGTGTATACCTAAATTGTGATCTAGGACTCTTGTGGAGGAAAAACCTTTCTTAGTTGATCTATTTCTGTTTACATTTCCCTTTTTGCTACTATGCTTTGATGATTGTTGGTATTTTGGCGTGTATCTGGCAATTTGCATTTTTAACTCTTTAACTTTAGCCTGTGCTCTTTTGTCAACTCTAAATCGTTATTGTACGCGCTGCTCGTCAAAACAAGAGCCCGTTGGCATTTTGACAACGTACTTTTTTTGTTTGGACTAGGAACAGGGGAAATAGATTCAGTAGGCACTGTGAGTTTGCTAGAATAAGGGTTTTTGATTTTACATTTAAGGGCGAGGTCTACCGCAATTTTAATCACCATTATTTTATTTTTTATTTGCACCAGACTTTTTTTTTCTTATTTTAGACACAAAATGTGACTAAATTTTGCTCTAATGAAATTTTTTTTATCTCTCATAGTTTTCGTGTAATGGCTTGTTAAAGTCATATTTTGCATGTTTCCGTTTTAACGACCACACTAAAACCAACTGATATACCAAACTAAAAAAAATCACAGTGGATAAAGACATTGCAGGCTACAATGACATGCTCATAAAAATAAATAATAAAAATAATTTGAATTTTAAAAAAATTCTGAAACTCAAAATTAAAATTTAAAAAATTCAATAACTTTTTTAAAAATACAAATAATTTTTTTTCTTTAATTTTATGAGCATGTCATTGTAGCCTGCAATGTCTTTATCTACGGTGATTTTTTTTTAGTTTGGTATATCAGTTGGTTTTAGTGTGGTCGTTAAAACGGAAACATGCAAAATATGACTTTAACAAGCCATTACACGAAAACTATGACAGATAAAAAAATTTCATAAGAGTCAAATTTAGTCACATTTTGTGTCAAAAATAAAAAAAATGTCTGGTGCAAATAAAAAATAAAATAGATGTGATGAAAATTACGGTAGACAGCGCCCTTAAGCCAGTTGCATCACTTTGTTTTTCAGTTACAGAGCAGTGTTGCTATCTGAGTTAGGTGTAGTCAGGTGGCCTTGAGGTTACATCTTTTTCATTGATTGGTGGAGGAACATCTGTGCGGCTCAGGTTCTCGGCTGGTGCAAAGTCACAATCTTTCAGCACAGTGATATCAAGTGGCCATATTCATGTGCGTCGAAATACGTGACAGAGTTTTCAATTGTTGTAGCTTTCCCATATGCTTCTGTCGCTAATGTATGTACTTGATATTGTGTAACACACATCCCGGGATTTGTTCGCAGCCATTTCTCAATTGCTTGCGTATAGTACCCTTTAAAGGGTTTGAAAAAGGGCCTGTCTAATGGTTGAATCCGGTGGGTGGTATGTCCAGGTAATTGCAGCATTATGACTCCGTTTTCTCTCGCTATTTGTAAAGCTTCCAGATTCTTCGAGTGTGTTGTGTGCCCATCTAAAGTAAAATCACCTCGTCTTCAACACTTGGTTTTACAGTGGTGATAAAGTGCTGCATCCATTTAACGAAAAGTGCGCTGTTTACGTAGCCAGATTCGGACACTTCGACTAAACCACCAGGGGGAGCACCAACTTTGATCCCGTAGCCATTCTCAGTCTCTTAAAAATCAACATCGGAGGAATGTATGATCCTGACGCTCTTGTGCAACACACCACTGTCGTATTTACACCTCTTTCCTCGCTAGAGATTGAACCTACCTGACGTTTTCCTTTCTTAGCCAAAACATTTTGGCATTTGTTTTGAACAGTGCTAACGCCCGTTTCATCCACATTAAATATGCGGGTTGCATCAACCGCGTTTTCATCAATGACACTCTTTAGTATATCAAAAAATGCACCTACATTTTCCTTGTTGAAACCTCTCGCCCTAGCCGTGGATGTTGCTTCCGGTTCACGTAATGTCAACTCACTCGGAATGCGTAAAACAATTTTTTACCAGCCATTTGAGTGTTTCGATTAAAGTTGTGTTGAATGTGGTTGTGATTTGCTATCTGGTAGGCTAGCTTGCGTACATCATTAATAGTGATCCCAAAAAGTAGTTCTTCCTTTAGTGAAATGTGTTCTGCAAGTTGATTTTGTATTTCAAGTGGCAAGGTAGTAGTGCGTCCAAGTACCTTTGTGCTGTCCTTAGCAATTACGTTTTTACAGTCCAAGTGGCGCTTAAGCGTTGGCTTCGGAATACCAATTTGCGCCAACATTCGTTGAGTCCCACGTCCCCATTTCTGTACTCTGCCAACTCCCTTTCCATGTCTGATTCTCTCCAGGCACCATATTTTCTTTTCGACATTCTGTAACACACATTAAACATGTGTGTTACGTTTCATTAAACATTAATTTAATTAATTTAGGCTAGTAATTGGCAAACATAAAACTTCAGATATCGAAATCCCAATTCGTACCGGTACGAATTACGACCCCACTGGTGGTACGATTTACGTATTTATAACCGTTATAAAATCTCAACACGTACTTATACTCGCTACGTTTTTTTCTCAGACTGCTCGATACATCACGTAGTTCATTCATTCGCCACGAGAGCACTCTACCCCTTCTGCATTATAGAAAATCAGCGGTGGTATACGATTTAGGTGGTGGTACGATTTCGGCGACTTTCTCCTTCGTAAAAATATGTATTTCTATTTGCAATACCTTATTAAAAACTACATAAAAAACAATTAAATATATGTTCTTGATAAATTTTTCTGACTTTAATTTCATTTTATTATTTACTTTTCAAACTTTTTTTCGAATATTCTAGATGGTGCAAAATAATATTAAGGGTCATTAACAACTTTTTTCCCACCATATTCTTTGTGTACTCCGTTGTGCCTCCTGTCTAGTTTTGCCCCTACCCTTAAATGAAGATACATTTGTCAGACACCTTCTAGCGGGCGCCCACACATCACCAAAGTTCCTTCGCAACCAGACAAATGATATAGGATCGCTTACGTTACAGTCAGGCATACATTCATTCGTATGTACTACTAGCTAACTAACACGCATAAACACTTTTTTAGTTAAAAATTTCATGTAAATACTGACATCTAGGCTTATACTTTCGTGTAACACCAGTAGTTGTATAGAAAGGATGTTTAACTCATATACGACTTTTTTGGGCAAGTTCTGGTTTTGAATGATTGCTCTTAAATGTTTTCGCATGGCATTCCTATACTTATCACAGGTATAAAGCTCTAAAAAAAATTACAAAACGCAAGATAAAATGAAGTGCAGGATGACCTAAAAACATGAGTAGATACATTGTCAGACGAACGCTGTTATTTTCACATTCGCTACTGTGGGCGAGGTTTGCTGTGTCGCTTAAAAACTCACAAAGAAACTAAACTCTATGTCATAAGAAATGAAGAGAAATATTAGCAGACTTCAACAAATAAACCGCATACACAGTTAAGAAAAATCGGCATATCCAGGAAAACTACACTAAAAATACAGACATAAACAGCTAATACTGGCTTCTTATTTATTCCGTTTTATACCAGCTCTCCTGGGTTACATTGCCATGTCCATCAAATTTCACTGGAACCTCGTTATGCTCCATGGTACTTTAGTTCTGTCTCTCCCTTAAAGTATAATTTTTTTTGGCAGAAATCTATGCGGACGCACGCACAACTCACCAAAACCTTTTTTTGCAAAATTTTCTATTTTGGGTAGCCTACACATTAACCAGTTTTGCTAAATTTCTACACCAAATTGTAATTGTCTCATAAATCTTCGCAGGCGTACGCATAGCAACAAATTCATGGGCGTCATTTGGGCCACAGGGGGGTGGGGCGAATGCCCCCCTGGATTTAGAATTTTAAGTGTATAAATATATTTGTTGTATTTTTTAATTTAAATAATGCTAACTTAAAGCACATAAAACTGAAGGTTTTACTATTAAAGTTTCTAATTTGTACATGCTTAATTAATAAAAAATATGCAAAACAAGGTCACTGTTGCCGGAAAACAAAATCTTGCCCCCCCCCCCCTCCTCAAGAAAAACCTGAAATGACGCCCCTGAACAAACTGAATAAATACTTTATCGTGTGAAAGGGCCTTAACCGATTACTTAAATAACAGAAAGACAAGCTCTAATGGCAGTGAAAGGTCTTGCTTTGGCTAAGCTTAATTTTATCACAGGTTGGAAATATCAATGTTAACATTTTGGCAGAGAGACAATTTCTGCCGCTTGAGCACTGGTATTGGTAAGATGAGTAAACTGACCAATCACAGAGCTTTCCTGAATTTTGAGGCTCGGTTTCAGTCACAACATTAAATTTTATTATTTTCCGCTTTTTTGGAATTATGAGAATAAAAATGTTACATCGGCAACTATACCGCAAATTCTATCTACTTTGTGCTACAGTACAAACATGGCAGTTGAGCTAGTAAATTATGAATGTAAAAATGTTTGCCACACAGATTGCGGCGTAATTATATGTTATCATATAATCGCACGCAAGGTCTGTATTGTAGCGAAATGTAAATAGAATTTGAGATATAGTCGCATATTTAAAAATTTTCTTCTTAGAATACAAAAAAAAAAAAAAAAACGAAAAATTTCAAAATTTAATATGGCGACTGAAACCGAGCCTTAAGCTACATGAAGGTGAAAATTTAAAAGGGTAAGTTGGTTTGTTTTCTATTTAAAACTAAATAGACTTATTTCTGTCCCAAACCTAGCTATATTAAAATTTTACTACGATTCCGTATTTTATTAGATCCATTACCGATAGCAGCGAAACTAGCGGTAGAATTTGTCCCTGTGCTGAATTATCCCATTAGAAAACATATTTTATATCTAACCTGCAGCAGAATTAACCTTGAGTTTTCTGAAGCTCTCGCTCTCCAGTTGGGACGACGCACAAACGATGCCATGGTAACAGTGTGTATATTTTATTAAAACAAATTATAATCACATTAAATACATTTGTGGATAGTTCAAATAATAAGTTTTAACTTACAGACGTCATATTCAATGCGGCAAACAGCTGTTTATAGATAATGTTAAAATGTTCTATTTTGTGTATTTAAAGGTTTACACAAATTATCGCCATACGTAACTGCTTACCGTAAATACATATTTATGAATAAATATTGACACGTTTGTAATATGTGACGCACGTTTCATCAGTAACCTCAAACCATAGTTGTAATCATGATGGCGTTCGACAGATAGTTCAATAGAGCGATAACGAGTATACAACTTAGTTTTCTCGCACAATTTCGTACTCTCGGCGAACAATTGAGACAGGCAGATAGTAGTAGTGTTCACGGTCGTAGAAGAACAAGTCTGCACACTCGTCTATCTACCAATGTATTTTGCTTGACCCCTTTGTTGTTTGGCTACGGTTCACCAAGTTACCGATACTGTTGCGCTGCAATCAGGGCGGTCGAGCTCAAACTTCGCACACTTTTTTTCCAATATTTACATTAAAAAGTAAGTATAGATTGCTAGAGACATGCTTTACGATTGTGAGCGAAGAAAGTATTTCATAAATTGATAGAAAATACGTTTAGATGCATTGTTTAACTTTATCATGTAAACACTGAAAAAAAGTGGGAGGATAGTGGGCGGAGTTTGAGCACCAAAGACGCACAACACTCTCAGTAACTTGGTGAACTGCAGCCAAACAACAAGGGGTCCAGACCTGTTCTTCTACGGCCGTGGTAGTGACGTATTTGCGAGAGCGAGAGCACGAAAGAGCACTCTCTGGGCGAATTGAGACACAACCTTAACGTGGGTTCACAGTTGATGACATGGCAGTAAGGATAGAACATATGCCGTTCGCACAAGAGCTAACCTCTATGTGTTCTACCTACCAATTCACAACTGCAAAAAGTGGTCGTATGCACAGAGATGCAGACGTAGATAACGGTAATATTGCATTTCTTGTGCGTACACGTAGGACAGCAACCAACCACAACAAAGGATTTTGTGAACGTCCACCATGTTGGCATAACCTCCAAAAATACACAAGAATAAATAAAAAGTTGAATAAGAAGTTTTAATGTTAGAAACTGTGTTTCTATACTGTAAATCATGTTTTAGACTTTGTAACCATAATTTCTTTCATCTTCAAATATAATTCCACTATAAATATGTTTCAATGGCCATCGGTTGATTTCTATACAGCAACGAACATTTCAGACTCGTCGAAAAAATGCCATTCGCTAAACGTTACTGTCAGAGTTCAATTGTGAATTAATTTTGCGTTTGGTCGTGCACAGTTTATACTGTAATGCTATGTATTTTGTGCTTATGTTTTTTAATTATGAACCAACCTATAGTTTTGCCTACACGACTATGTCGGTGACAGGTGGAGTGATGAATGTGGGTGTGTATGACGGTGCATCATGGCGTTTGTTGGGGAGGTTAGGTGTGCAGAAGTGGCGAGCACAATCGATGCCAGGGGCATGTGATGCGGTGCCAGGAACCCCCCACCCCAACTCCTGATACCCCCACCTCCACAGCCTGTCTCACACCCTCACCCACTGTCCCAAATCCCCCATAACGACACTCGTGCTGAGGTCCGGCGTTCCTCCAGCTTTTATTCGAATGTCAACTCCCCATGAAGAGAGGAGGGGTAACTGTTCTTTTACCGGCACCGGACGTAATTTGCTGTCAGAGCAAACACCAAACCCTTCAGTTCACCCCTCACCATGCCCTATCGAATTCCCGCTTCCCTCTTCACATTCTATATTTGAAATATTTACACAGAGACATCATATTTTTCAAATGAATAAAATAAACTACAATCCAGTTTGCTCTAGGACATGACCAAATAGAAAGCACTGCATCGTCTAGTCTTTGTTATGATTAGTTATTTTCTAACTATAATCACTATTAACTTAATATAGCATTGTTGAAGAAACTTGCAGTATTTTGTATTTAGCATAAAACGCCGAGAACAAAAATATTAATACACAACTACCAAATAAAATATTACTTACTAATTTATTCCCATTAATATTATGAGGCAAAGTTAAGGCGAAATCGCCTTGTGATACACTTAGTCACAGTATACATAATAAGTAAGCATTTCACATAGTAACAGGAGAAGAAAAAGAAATATTGAATTTACCTAGCTAAATGAATTGCGGCAATTAAGTTCAAAACAAAAACAAATCACAAAAGAATAAAAGAAAACAAAAAAGAAAAAAAATCGCTAACACATCCATAGTAGGTATATGTCATCATCCACTTTTCATACTAGTTAATGATCTCGTATAAGAGAGTTCAGCGTAGTTTTTCGAAAGAGGAAGACTCGGAATATTTCTGCCTCACTGAGTCTCCAAGTGCATTCCAAGCGCGTGCCGTGGCTAGCATAAATGTCTTGGAATATGCACTTGTGCGATGCCTAAGTGTCAACAAAGCTAGGTTATCCTTAGAACGAGTGCAAACGTTGTGGCAGGAGAGAAAACTAAATTTATTGTAGATATAGGGCGGTGATTTAGAATATATAACTTTTCTTATAAGTGGCAAGCTATTATTTAGGAAAACTAAACTGAGTCAAAAGACCAGGAGGTTATTTGAAATTCCTGTAATCAAAAACTTTAATTTAAATAAAAACAATAGTAATAACATCCTCCAATAACGATTTTAGTCCATGCGTTCAAATTAAATTTATATAATTGTTGGTTGTGTGCACACATCTTATTTGTACGCAGATAAATTTTCTCGCATTTTTCTCTCGTGAAACGCACAACATATCGTTGGTATATTGCCAAAAGGACCAATATCACATTTTCAGCAATGCGATATTGGCATTTTAAGCAGTATACGAAAAGAGCCAACATCATATTTTAAAGCTGGTGATGTTGGCCCTTTTGGCAATATACCAACGATATTAACATCGATAAACGAGAAGTGATTTCATCAGTGTAAGATGTAGTTTTTTTTTACTTCGGTTCGATGTGTTCTTGACGGTAGAACCCTGCCACAGTTCGCGACTGTTATACAAGCCGTATTGTATGAAAATATCGAGCAATAACTGGCTCGCCAAGAAATATAATCTTATGTAGTGTGTTGGAATAAATTGAAAAAATTGTATCCCACTATGTTAAGGCACAGTTTCATATTGTTTGTTAAATGCTAAAATTATCGAATCGCAGAGTAAATTTACGTTAAATGATTACGTGGTGGTTAATATTGAAGTGATTCTCAACGTACTTTGTTCGCATGACCAACTAAATATTAGCCAAGGTAAATGCAAGAGTGTATCATGTCACAATCAGATGTGCTGAGTGTTTTGGATGTTTTAATTTGAGATACCGAGTACATGGCAAGAACACATTTTACAACTTTTCAACATAAAGCATAACTATACTTCACCAGAATTACGAGATGTCGAGTATATATGAAAAAAAAAACATTTTACCCTTATTCATCCCTTAATGGGTACATACGCCTAAGGGGAAACCACCCTTAAATTTTCTTGCGTCTAGGTTCAGCGGTTTGTCTACGCCCTGATGAATGTGTGAGTGTATAAGTGGAAGACTTTAAACCCACAGAGGGCGAAACCTATAGCATCGACACAGGAATTTAATACTTCACTGCCTCTAATGCGCGTGCATCATCATATCAGTAATTCCCCCCCCCCCCGCCCCCTCCTGCAAATCTCCGGGCACGGCATCGCAGTTACACGCTCTGCAAGTGAAAGTGTTATCGTCAGTTACATTGTACAAGTGGCTTTAAAACAGTATTATATTTAATTTCTCGATATTCATACTCCCTGGCTGTTCTGCAATGCCCGGATTTGCATGGCAGAAGAACATGCCAATTTTGACTTTAACGCACCGTTATGAGAAAACTATGCGAGTTCAAAAGAGGAAACTGTACTCACAAGTATCGTCTACAAAACTAACATTATTTCATAGAAATATAAAATTATGAATTTATCGCACTTGAACACGCATAAATTACCGCGACATTTAATCGTGTTTAATAATTCGGGACATTTTGTGAAAATACTTTATAGTTGTTTTCACTTCATTAACTTTCGAATTTCGAAAAATCCTTAAACAACTTCATATATTTTTGCACAAACATAATTATGAAGTAAAAATTATTGCGATATCTCAACCGGTTTAAGATAAATCGACGATTTAATACGAATTTAGAACAACCCTACAACTGCTTTGCTGGTATTTATATAAACATCATTCTGAGGCAAAATTTATTCCATGTATCCACTGATTTAAGCTCAGTCAAGAATTAATTAAAAACGCTTTTTACGGCTTAATTCCCTTAATTTTCGAATTTCAAATAATTGAAGAATCAGGTAGTAAGAAATTGTTTACGCAAATTGTGAAGCAAAAATAAGAACCACAGCTCACCAGGTAGAGGCACTATTATTTCGCGTATTGATTCTACGTCAGGTTGAACGTCAATAACATATACTTCACTCCGCCTTCTGTGATTAGACGAGAGTGGTTTTAACACACATTTAACGACTGCAAAAATAAGGAAACAAGTCGTGCAAATATCACGTGCTACACGTTTGTACTGTTAGAAGGCAATGGATATTCGGCTTCAGCCGGTACAAGTATAGAACTGAGAAGTCTAGGCTGTTGCCAAATCAATACGCGAAATACTCGTGCCTCTATTAATAGGTATTTGTTACAAGCTCCTTAGTTTTCGTATATCTCTTCATGGTGGATGCCTACGACTCAAGTGGTAGCCGCCATCGAAATTGTATGACTTTAGGTCCAGCGGTTTGGGCTGTGCGTTGATGAGCGACTAAGTGAGCGAGTGTATAGGCGAGAGGAACAGTTAATTTTATAAGTAGATATTTGTTTTTATTTTAGCTCTTTTTTTTATGCGTTTGCTAGTAATTTTGCAGGCTGTTAGCACGATTCCGTCTACAAAATCAGTGTTTAACCGTACATCCGTGAATAATTGTTCTGATAATGCAAGTTTCTTTCAGGAGAGGCAATAGAAATTTTAACCGTAAACGTATCCTTTTATAAAAGTTCAACTGAGAGTTTTAAATAGGACTATAATTAGTGGTATTTCCAAAAAAAAATACATTTTAGGGCTACTGCTCTAGGTATCCTTGATGGAAAGAAGTATAACATATTTTCTTCTTCATTTTATTCCGTAGGCTTTCGACACGTAAAAATACTACCTAATTTGCGAAATACTGTACTGCAACGAGTGCGACCGTGACCTGGGCTCTGTTTCATGAAACTAATAATCCTCTATTACAGGTGATTTCCCTGTAATACAGGACAAATTTTACAGGGAGTTGTTACATAAACAATTATAAGTATATAATTGTTTAAAGTATTTTAACTACATTACAGGTGTTTCATACAAGAGGTTTTTAACAAAACTGTTTCATAAACAACAGGGACTTGTATAACAAGAAAAATATATTAGTAAAATGTTAATCACTGCTGAGACCACACAAATTTTCCTTTTACAAGTGTTAGATGCATTGTAAACACAAGTGAAACCAATGATATTTACTTGTATTTGAAGTGCAGAAAATCGACGAACATAGTTCTAGTGTTTAGGAAGTACATACGAGATCTAGGTATTTCAGAAATAGAATTTCATACAATGTAGCACAAGAAACCTATCAATTCAACGAATGTTTTAGGTTAAGTTTCGAACAATTGTCTTACCTTATAGAATGAATTGATGCCCATTTAGAACATCCAACTCAAAGAAGCCAAGCAATGACGCCTCTCCAACAATTACAAATAGCACTACTTTGGTTAGGAACTGGAACATAATACCACAGTATAAATGGCATGCATGGGGTTTCAAAAGCTACGGTCACAAAGTTGTGAACGCGGTATAAGGATCACTGGTAGAAGAGCTTGTTTTTTTTTTTTTCGGTCTTAATGACGTAGGAGATATAAATGACTTCAGTAATCTTGCAGAGCTGAATCACTCAAACAATTTTGTTTTCTCCTCCAAAGTAAGTCTTCAGAAATTTATATCATTTACATTTTTTCTTCCCTCTGAAACATTATTTATGCCGTCTATTTTACTACAGATGATTCAGGAGAACCCACTATGTATTCTTGCATATGCAAATGAAGGGTGGTACTAAACAAATAATCAAATGAGCATGCACATAATCTCTTCACAAGACTTGCCATGGACTCTCTAAAAAAAATTTCCCTGTAATACAGGCACTATTTATATGTTGTTTTAGGAGTGTAAAATTAATTTCTTAGAAGAGGATTATACAGGATTTTAATTTATTTTACAACTTTTCTAATACATGCCCTATATTATAAGTCTTTTATGAAACAAGGTCCTGGAAGTGCGCCGTCTCTAAGGTGGACTTCTGATTACTAACCGCTTGCCTCATAGCCTCTAAGAACAATGTGCTTAAAGGGGCCGCCCTACCCACGCTTCAAATGCGTTGCAGTGTGTTCGTAAACAGTTTTTTGCTACGAAAATATTCCACGTGCGTCCATTGTGCCAACGTACTAAAAAAAAAGAAACTTCAGACAAGATCGGAACCTCACTGATACAACGCCACTCTCATTGAAAACACTGTTTCTAAGCCCTCCAACATGGCTAAAAACGGCCTTTTCAGACTGCCGTACTTCAAAATGTACTACCCCGAATGTACGTGAAACTCAGATTGCAACCTGCACTGAACTTAGTTGCAAACTTTCCACCAATAAAATTATATGGTCACCGTTTAGTGTCCCATAGTAAAAACCGTTCGGCGGGAAGCTTGCACTCTAGTTCAGAGCTTAGCTCGTTGAGACGACGCGGCATTTGATGCTCGCTTCAAAGTCGACCTTACAGCTCCGTCGATTTTGAGCCTCTCTCGCTTGGGTAGGTGGCGCTCTTAACTGACGAGCACCATTTCATGATGATATGTTTAATCAAATTTCTGTTAAAGAATAATAAACTTACGACTGTTAAACTTTATTGAAGCAAATACAAATGTCGTATCTTCGTTACTAGGGTCGAAATTTTGATACTGGAATATCCGTACGATTATTAAAAAAAAACAGGAATTTAAGCAAAATATTGTAATGTAGCTCCGTTTGTTTATAATAAATACCTCTTCTATCAAACGAATAATTTACTTATGGTAACCTAGACGCATCCTTTGTGAATACATATCTGAATTAAACTACCCTTCAGTAAAACATTTATATTTTTGTGAAAAGCCGAATAAACGCAAAGAGTGGTTTTGTATTTTGGGTTCGTTTTTATATTCTACACTCACAGATACTCCCCCTCTGATAAATGTCACCCCTTGGTTTCCATCCTTCACGGTGACTTCTCAGACGAGAACAGACCCACCTTTCACTGAAAGTGTACTCCCGCCGGCCAATTGCTTATGTCTCATTTATGTAGAAACGTTCGTTTAGACCTTTGCTCTTATCTTAGTATGTTGTAAGTTTGGTGGAATAAATTATCATGGTAAATTACATGAATGTTGATGGGAACGTAGTGTATGTCCATCAGGAATTTTTTCCTTCTTCACTCACTTAAGTGTAAGCTGCTTTACATTCGCGTAAGTCTGTTTTTTTTTCTCGTAACTAATAAGAGGACTCCATTATTCTGATGCCGACAAGCGGCATTCATGAATATCGTATGCGAAATGCTTCGTTCGTACAACGGATATTCAATGTTATAACCACCCTTCTGTAAATTTAATTGCACGTTCATGATCTAAATTATTTTTTCGTATTTTATTACATTTCGAAGTGAAATTCCCCTTTCTGTAAATATTGCGAAACAATGTTACCATTATTTGCTAAAACATTACCCGTTTGGAATTCATAAAAATCACGGAGGAAAACAAACCCATATTTACCCTTCTATATTTTTTCTTCTATCGTAAACCGTAAAAAGGTCGTATATACATTAAAAAGATTTGAGAGCCAATTCAGGCAGGAGTTAAAATATTTTGACGTATTTATCCACCCATTACATCAGCGCAGGTAGACAAACATACCCAATAAAGTTTTAAATTGCCATTAAAAAATATACAAATAAGTCAGTTTAAAAATCACGTGACTAATGTTATATATATATATATATATAGGCTACTTTCCTGCTACAGAAATGCTAACATTTGCTTAAAGGTTGAAATATACAAGCATGCACGTACGCTTGAAGCTCATTGGTTTTCCTTGTAATGCTTTAAAGTCAGTTTTTTTTTCTGAGGTAAATAAACTATTTTAAGTATGGAGTGTTTTACGGAATAATATTAAAATACCATACACTATACAGGTAATCGTACAGTAAGCCTAATTTTAACAAGTTTGACAATTTAATACATCACAAATAAACGAAATTAAAATAAATATCTGTACTGTATACACACGGTAACACGCAAGCACACACACCTATATGAGTGTGTGTATAGAGTAAACCTATCCTATTTCGTGGTAATAAGACTTCAATCTTCAGTGCCAAAAATATGTTTAACATTTCAATTGTGATTTTATATTTGATACCTTTGTCACCTACTACCCAAGATACACTTGCCTGCTCTCTGTTGGAAATCTAGTGGACCCGGCGTACAGATTCTTGCCAATTTTGTGGAGTACACTGTATCACAATATTACAGTCTATCATGATATATTGTCAGCATATTAAGTATACAGATATATATATATATATATATATATATATATATAATTTATGTATGTATAAATACTTTATATGCATTCATATGGGCCCAGTTTGTCAAGAAACATTAGCATAGTAAGAATATCGCACGAATCCTGGGATAACATGTAGACGGAAATGTTAGTGGCAAAATGCTGAACGACATCATACATGCACAATGGGACAAACGTGCACGAAGATAGTCCTCTCTTGCGCTCCACGTCCGGGTATTATTTTATATATGTTACGTCCAATAAACATATAACCATGTTTAGACTGCCCGGGATTTCAACCTGCACTCATAATATGCACGTCAGAATGGTAGAGGTAATATTAATAAGGTATCTGCAGATGTATACGCATATTTGAATAATTTTGCGTAGGTAATAAAATTTGTGCTACGAAATAAATTTTAGGACTGGTAACTACAAGGTATTTCGGGACAAATGCACAGGGTGATGGTATGAGAAATTCGGAAAGAAGAACGTTAGTATATACCTACTCGGTTCGCAGACGCGTCCGAGGTACAGCTATGAGAAATCGAGAAGCCGACATGAATTGGTACGGCAAAATATGTCGTAAATGAACAGATCGTTACATGTTGGTTTTTACTGCGTAATTTCCTTTATAGCCCATTTTCAAAAACGCAACCGCCAACGTTGCAAACGTTGTGAGTGTCACACTGTTATAACTTTGGTGAGGAGGGAGTGCTTTAACTACTGCACCAACCGCTGCATCCAGGTTTCTTGTGTGGATGATATATACCTATATAGTGATATATATGATTATATTACCAAAAGCGCACAAGAACTAAAAATTTAAAACATTTTACGAGAGTTTCTTATGCTTATTTATTATTTTGTTTAGAATGGAAAGCAGATTGTTTGGGCTTATGCGACAGTACGAACAACCATCAAAAGGTACAAATAAAAGTTTTCTAAGCGTTGCAGAAATTTTCTTCCTTATTATTGTTTGTGGCTACCAGTGAACCATAACGAACACGTCTTGTTCTGTTTTTACTTGATGTTCAGATAGCTTTGAAGGTGTGCATATATGTTTTCATGAATTGACTCTCGTTATAAAAGAAAACCTTTAGATAATTAAGACAGCGTATAAAAAGTAAAGGAAAACCGAACATTCTTGTATGCTGACAAAGTGAAGAAACCCATGCACATAAATTAAAAATAATTAAGTCAGAACCACAACTGTACGTTCTTTTGCTAAATTTTTGTACTTAATAGTAGCCTGTATTCATTTCGAAATTTGTGTGCCTTTTCAGATAAAGGTGTCATAATAATTTTCTGTGAAATGTTAATATATTTAGGAGTGAAACACCAAAAAATAGATTTAATCCGAAAACCTGAGACATTTAAAAATAAATTTAATGTACTGTGTTATTAAATTTCTAACCTTTTGTTGATACAACAGTTATTTACTCTTCTGTAACCGGCAAATAAGAAACCAAAACACAGTAAGATAAGTATTATTCAAGATCTTCTCTTATGTAACTTTTGCTACACCAACTTTTCAACTCTTCCGGAGTTCCTGTATTGATATCGGCGCTAACAAATGTACCGACGATAATTCACTCTTCTACCTGCAGCAGGCTGCGATAGTCAATCAGTGATACGGGTCTGTTAATCGAGCATGGCCTCAAGCGAAGTTTACGACTGCGTAGATTCAATACAGTAGGTAATTTATCATACGGTGTTCAATAGTAACGACAGACTCCCCCCAAAATGAGTTCCCCGAATCGTGATTCTGCTATGAATTCTCCGTAGCCTTATATTTGATAATGCGTCATTCGTCTAGCATTGTTATGTTAGCGTTCAGCCTCTGGACGAGTACACGTGAGTGTCAGGCGGAGAAATAAGTTCCTACGTGCGGGAAACAATAATGAGGCTATGTTACGAGTACTCAACATTAGCACTCGCTCCCAGAATTCCTACAAAACATTTCGGAATACATACACACTCGCAATCTGCTGTGAACATTGTCATCTCTGATATCGTTCATTCAGTGTCTTGTTCTGAAATGTTACATTTTTTTTGTTATCTATTTATAACGCCGTGATTTCGGTGCGAGTGATAACGCAATGGTAATGCTTAACTCGTGTAAAATACTTGCTTCTTTTTGTTTACAAAGATTCAGAAGTTTTCAGCGCTTACTTATGTACCACGCCCTTTAATTCCTTAAACGAATAATGCGCTACTTGTTTTGACAGCAGGTGACATGTGAGAAATTATATCGGAATCATATATTCACGAGGCAATATATCAACTGATTTCTTCACGAGGCAATATATCAACTGATTTCTTGAGAGAGACAGAGAGAGAGAGAGAGAGAGAGAGAGAGAGAGAGAGAGAGAGAGAGAGAGAGAGAGAAGGTATGTGACCGTAGTATATCAACAGACAGTCTGTGACGTCCTGACGAAACTGTAACAGTGGTCATGTCGCCAAAGCATGAGCCCTACAGGAGGCTTGGAATAAAAAGAGCACCAAATGGTTTCTATTTAAGACAGATCGTGTCTTTCTGCGGCATATTCGTAGAAACATTACCAAGTGATATATTTGAATATACCTATACAACGTTTATATCTAGACTCCACAGGTCAGAAAACATTCATATGCAATAAATTAAGGAATAACAGCTATATTTAACTGAAAGTTATTAGCAATACTTGCAAATTATCCGCTCGTTTATTTATCCACTACACTGCCTCTATGTTCTCATCCAAGTCTTTAAGTAAATATATTTACACATTAAAAAATGTCAACAATTTCGCAGGTAAAACGTATATGTTAATGTTTAGGTCGTCGCAGATGCAAACGATGGCACACATCTTCCAAACGTTTGCAAATTATTAATCTACTGACATCTTACGTAACGAAAGAGCCTCGCAATATATATTCAGTCAAATTTTATCACGAATATAATGCACAACTAGAAGAAACATCTAGGAAACTGTAAATGTACATCTTAAGGGAGAGTGGTAGATAATTACTTGTATTTTTCAATTTTCGATAAATAACATGGTTCTCTTCAATAAGACATAGGAAATATTCTTGATAAACTACTCGACATAAATAATAATGGAATCTTCCAATAATTTGTCACGCAGAATCATTGAAAAGAATTATTGCAAGGGAATTGTATGTTAATTTTCAAGTAAAAAATGTGATGAACATATAACATCATTATAATCTCCAAAATCCAGCATGAATGTCTTCTATACCTTAACATTGTCACTTTTAGAAAAAAATATTTTAAAACAGAAGATATTGTAGAAAATCTATACATTTAATTTAGCATCAAACAACACCCTTGAACAAAGCCTGAACATAAGAAAATTAAAACGTTTTGTAAAAAATATATATACTCTATCCCTCTCTCTGATTTTCTCTGTTGTCAACAACTAGTTGGTATGAAGAAGCTCGCTATTCTTCCCACCTCTCTGCTTTCCTCTTCAGTTCGTATAATGAGTCACAAATCATGTCTTCCAGTATTTGTTTCATATTCTTCAGTCTGGATCTTACTCTATATCTTGCCCTCTACCATTCCTTCGATTACTTTCTCCAACAGTCCATCGTGTCTGAGTATACGGCTTACTGTAGGTTTCGGCATCTTTCAGGTGTTCCAGGATGTATATTATCTCTGCTACTCTTCTGAAGACTTCCTCATTTGTGACAACTACTTTCCAGCTGATTTTTATAATTCTTATTTATCACTAGGCTTCATATGCTAGCAGTCTTTTCTTCTCTCTCTCTCTCCTTTACTGTTCAACATTCCCTGTAGTAAAATGCGGTGTTCCACATATTACAGATGTTCAACATATTTGTTTCCTCAATTCTGGGCTTATGTTCTATGCAGTAAATAAGTTATTGTCATCATCATCAATATCGTCAAAATCTTTATTCGCTTAGGTAATCCAGTTAGGTATCTGCCTTCTTCTTCCGTCACTCCTGATTTTCATCAGAGGCATTAAGTAAATTAAATAACAGTAATTAAATAAACATTTTAAGACAATACACATACGCAGTTCGTGGACAATGACGCACACAACAAAACGTGTAGGTTAGTGCGCGCAATTTCCTTCATTCAACCACAGAATAACATTATTTACTCTCCGACACAACAACTAAAAATAATGCATCTATTAGAGAACAATTCATTTCTATGCATACATACTCATGCTTAAGAACATTCATAGAAAATTTTGTTTGAATATATATATATATATATATATATATATATATATATATATTTTTTTTTTTTTTTAGCTGTTGATTACCAAGCGATTAAAAGACGAAGTTTGTAAGTCGTAAAGCGTAATAAATTACAGCATTTCTACCGAGCGCGAGGTGGCGCAGCGGTACCGCGTTGGACTCGCATTCGGAAGGACGTGGATTCGATCCCCGGCTCCGGCCATCATGATTTCGATATGGTTTCCCGAAATTGCTTCTGGCGAATGTTGGGATGGATCCTTAACAAAGGCCACGGCCCCAGCTCCTGTCACTGTACTAAGTTGTGTGTAACCGTCTCTACTGTATATTCGCGTTCAAGTGAAAGCGCGCGAAGCAAATACACGTGGTCGAAGGTAAGGTTCGTCAATGAAAACACGCAGTGTTCACGTGATTGCAACTTGTAATCAGGGGTGTGAGGAATGCTCGCCAGTATAGTGGCAGACAGGTATTGAGCGTAGAATACCATGCACGAATTACTGGTATTTAGGCGAGTATGAACACAATAAGTCGTGTCAAACTAGGGGTGTGAATGAGATAGGTATGAAGAACCCCGAGAAATCTCTTTGAACAACGACATCGTCCAACACGATACACAATGCAGAAATCCGGGCATTAAACCCTATTTCTCAGGTAGACGACAATGTCATACCAATGTGGTATGGAAGAAACGTAAAATAATTGACACTGATACTGACATGCATATTGTAACTATTCATGAACATTAACAATAACATTTGGCATTGACATTTTCGATGTTTGGTGCATAACGATTATCGATAATATCTACGGTACTGATTGATGTAATTAGGTAGTAGATGTTCATTAACTTTATCAAAGCCCTCGTTTTTATCAAACCATCGATATTTTACAACTAAAGTGTTATGGAACCCGTAAAATAATTTTTTAAACACATTCATTCCACATTAACAATATCTAATTCATACTTCTAACAAAACCGTAACATAAGACACATAGACACTAACCATTTTATAGACATTATACGAAGTTTAGATGTAATTGATATCATTCATGTTACACGTGTTGTAGATAGCGAACATGCAATGTATGTATCGCGATATACGATCTATAAGTGAATAAACCGTACATAACAGCCCTAGTTGGGCATACATGTGTTTACTTACGTTAGACTGTGACAGTGAAACACCTTTACAGCCGACTTTTCCGTCTGATTAACGAACACACTCGCTTGACCAGTCACCAATTTAACTCTCGCCACACAGCAGCAGCGCGCGCTGGTTAGTAGCTTGTACACCCCTTATCACTTATACTAGTATCACGCACTCTTGTTTACAATCTTCATCTCTCAGATCTCGGCGAATGAACTACAAGACCTCGCTGTCGACGAGACGTAATTCCCACTTACCTTCAAATAATTACTATAATTTTTAATTACCATATTTTTTTTAAGACAACGTATAATGAGCTGTGCGTACGTGATTGATCACAACGCTAGCTCACAACATGCCTTGGTGAAAATGTAAACTAATTCTTCCTATCTCTCGCTGGAATATTCAAGGCTAGGTTTTAGTCGCCGTATTGAATTTTATAAATTTTTTTTTGAGAAGAAAAATTTTAAATTGGCGACTATACTGCAAATTTTATTCTATTTACCTTGAGTTACAATACAAGCATGGCAATAGAGCTAGTAAAGTACAGTTAGGTCACAATTTGTCGGTCAAATTATAATAATTAAAAAATGTGCCACACGCATTGCGGCGTAATTATATGTTAACAGCTAAATCGCAAGGTCTGTACTGTAGCGAAATGTAAATATAATTTGAGGTATAATCACATATTTATCACATTTCTTCTTAGAATTCCAAAAATGTGAAAAATAATGAAATTCAATATGGCTACTCAAACCGAGCCCGTGCCATGGCAATGTGCAGACGACGGTACATTTCCCTCGACCCAATTGCGTCACATTGTGTTGGTGTTTACTACGTCAAACTATGCTGTCAGTAGGTACCAAAACAAGATAATAAAATAAGTTTCAAATAATATAAAATGTCACTGACATTTCATGAGTAAACTAACTTGCCTGTTTTCAATCCCGGTTGTAGTATTAGCGTTCTTTAGCTCTAAGTGCGTACTAAAGACGACAGATAGTTAGTACGCAGTGAATACTTTTTGTAATATATTTTGTCGGTTTCTAACATTAAGAGGGAAATCATCCTGTCGCCATTTAGAACTTATGTATTTTTCATCGTGATTCTTGTTCGATTTGCTTTTCGAACTTCCTTGCATCATAAAATGTACAGGATGTCTGGAATCTTGAACTAAATTGAAGACGAATATGTTTGTGGCCAAATGTTGAACGATGACATTTCAAATGGACAGTGTTGCAACATAGCACCGTAGACAGTTCTCTCTGGCGCTCGACAGATATTTTACTTATATTACTACAACTGTTCTGACCTGCATATAATGGATGCAGGTTGCAATTCCGAGCAGTGCAGACATGAATGTTTGATTACTTGACGTAACATACGTAAATTAATTCCTGGACGTTAGGAGCAAGAACAGATCTCCTCCGTGCGGTGTGGTCACAATGTGAACGTAAAATGTCGTAAAACATTTTGCCGTTTACATTTTCGTCTCACTTTTACCCTAGGATTCGCGAGATGTGCTTATTACGGATTTGTTTATGGATATTCTGTATATTCATATAATTTTTTACTTTACAAGTTATTCGTAAGACGCGGCGTACTGCAAATTATAAGGTAATTTAATAGTACACAAAAATTCATGCAATGTATTACAACAATTAGCTTTCTTTCAAACATATTATAGGTAACCACTCTTGATACATTTCGTTGTAAGTATTTAAGAAATTTAACTCTGCTTCGAGGGCAGAACGTTTGCGATTTTTTAAACATTTACTAACGGTTTTGTTATTCGTGTTGACGTGCTCGTAAGTACGATTGTTTTCCGTAAAACAGTTTTTACCTTTTTTTCTCAGAAAGGGATTTGTGCTAAACGTGTTAAGCTTTCTTATACAGGACAGTTCTGACAAACAATAAAAAACAGAATCAAGTAGAGCTTCATACATAATGAAGGCTTTTTGCAATTTCACGCTGTAGTGGATTTTATTACTATTCTGCTCGTCTTTCTTCACATCGAGTTTGTGCGTTGGTGAGTTGCTCCGTTCTAACTCATAAACGCGTCTTTCTTTGAAATGGGAAGTTTAAATTTGATAGAGAATTATTTACGGAGGTCCGAGTGTAACATTTTTACAGAAATAAGACATCTCTTGATGTTGGGTGGCAAAGCGAATGTTAAAAACGAAACGATATTTAGGATATATCGAATATCAAAATCATCTTCAGTCCATTGTTTATATTTGCTTGTGTACGTTATCTTCGACCGAGGAGCTTTCAGCTCACATTTCAAACTTTTATTAACGACTATCAACCCTTTCCCCTCCCTCACCCCATTCTTTTTCCCTTGCCAATTCCTACCGATTTCCCTGGCGAAAAAGAACGCCTTCAAATTTGCACCATATTTTCCCATCGAATTAACCTCGTTGGTTTTCGGAAAACGGCAATGTAAACGAACATATTTTGAGAACAAACGTAGGAAAATTATGTGAAAAATATAATACATTGATGTTGTCAACTTTGCAGAAATTTAGCTGAATCTGGCTAAATTCGAGGACATTTAGTAGTCTAAGAACACTTTTAATAGACAAATATGTCATTATAGGAGATAAGCACACATATAAATATCTGAATTTTAAATTCTGTTGCTCAAAAACTGTTGTAAATTTGTCACTAAAATTTTTAATAACACTAACGATTATATTATTGGAAAATAATATTGTTTTAATTTGACAATCTTGAACGTGTGTTTATTTAAATTCTCATATTAAATAATTTGTACTTATATTTGTCGCTTTTATTTGCAAGAAGTTTAAGGATTTGTACAACTTTCAAAACTGGTTATCGTAACACTGACTTGAAATGCATTTCCTACTTCACGTACAATGACGTCAGTGCTTACTTGATACTTTAGGCGTTCATATAATAGTAAGCACTTTTAAAGTACTGTTGACTTTTTTGCAATAGGAATATTTTCTCTGCTTGCCTGTGTAAGACGTTGCAAAATTGCTTGTAAATATTGTATGGTAACAATCCTCACATTTAAAGGAACAAAAAAAATATTATGAGAACATATGCCCCAAAATGCACTGTTACAGTTAGACAGGACTCATGATTTACAGTGCATGGCGCACAGCCTGGATCATGTTGCTGTGGAATTTTTTTGAACAATGCCTACCAGCTAGGGACCCTTGTATTTCGCGAAAAGAATTTTGCCTCTGTTTGTTTCCGTACTTTACGAGTACATCCGCAGTTCTGCTTCGTGGTCAGCGATTGGATATTTAAACTGTTACGAGCCTTGGTATTCTACCGGCAGATCACAGACACGTGGTGTTGCAGGAAAGTTTTTGTAATTGGCTCAGTCAAATGAGATACGGCTCTTCACACAGACACGCTTCCAATAACCAGGAAGCAGAATTGCATATGTGCACGTAAGGCACTGAAGCAAACTGGGACAAAATTATATTCGCGAAAAAAAAAACAGGGGTTCTACTACCAGCCAATAAAATACGGCTCATCTGGTGTGTATTTTCCAATAATACTCACAATGGTATTCCTCAGTAATACGATCCAGCACTTACTCTATGCACTATTACATCACGTACTGTGAGCTATAGCACAGAAATGGTGCATTTTGCGAACTACTTTCATTTAATATTTTATGTTCCTCTAGGTGTGATAATTGTTCTTTTAAAGTACTGACACGCAATTTTACAGCATCCTGTATAAATATAACAGGCTGAGTAAATAACATTTGACCGCACTGAAAAGTAAACGTGCTACCCACAATAAAACATACGTTCATGAAAAAAAAACGGTCTTTAAAATGCTTGCTTAGCCGTTAACATCATAAATTTGCGAATGTCATGTATTTCGAGACAAAAAATACATTTTGGAGCTGACACATACCCTTGCCACAGGCATCGATATCCTCGAAGTTCATAAGAATATGAATACATTTATGAATCTATTACATAGACATTACGTAGCTTGCAACATGATATTGTTGAGACTGAGAAGTTCGTCTGTAACTTCCACTTTCTCGTTTACTGGATCTGCATCTATGCGAACATTAACGTACCATAGTGCACACCACTTTAATTTACTGCTTAACTATTTCCCAGTTAAAATTTTCACAAGAAAATTAATATCGGAAACAAAACGCTTATATCAGTCGCCTCTCTATAGAGCCAGTGATTTATGTAAAAATAATTTTGCAGCAACTTGTTTCAATGCCATACGTGCACTTCATGGTTATTGGTAGGGTGTCTTAGTTTAGAGACGTCCCTCATTTGACTGTCTCAATCAGTACAAGGTTACCGTGACACTACTCGTCTGAGACTAGTGGGCAGAACTAATGTTAATTCTACTACAAGTTTGAAAGTTTGTTACAGGGAGAATTTATTCCACTTGAGCGCTGGTATCGGTAATGTGGGAAAACTGACCTGTCACAGAGCTTTCCTGAATTTTAAGATAAATAAAGTTGTTCATTTAAAACGCGAAATAGTTTTATCTTCACTTTAAAATTAAGTTAAATGACTTCTGCCCAATGCAAGTCTATTTAAATTTAATTTAACTACGGTTTCGTATGTTTCTGGTTATTTTGTGATAGCAGCAGAAATTTTCTCTGTGCCAAACTCTCCCATAAGAAAACAAATTTTTTTTCTAACCTGTAGTAGAATTAACCATAGTTGAACCCCCAACACTCTGAGTTAAAAACATCTAATCGTAGACCAACGTAGCAGAACTGCAACTGTGCACGCAAAACCTTGAAACTAGTTGTTGCAAAATTCTTTTCACCAAAAATAATTGGCTCTAAATATACGCCCCGTGACGTCACGTAGGTCGAAACTTACTGGTTGAGTGTAACGTTGATGACCACCGGAATATCTAGGACAAGATACTAAACACGGCGACGAAAGAATATACGCAGAATAAAGCGCATTGAGCTCACAAAACACGGTCCATTTTGACGCACGCGATATAAAGGATGTTTTTTTTTTTTTGCCATTATCAAATGAACAACTCTACAATTGACAATTTTTAAGTGGTGGAAGAAGATAATCAATTTGAAGCTAATAAGAAATGTATTTCGTGGATATATTGAAAGAAACAATAACTATACGAAAACAATAAAAATATATACAAAAGTTTATAAATTAATAACGAATGTAGGTATACAAAATGAAACAAGTAAAATTTAATAAATAACTGTCAGATTAGTATAGAAAAATTATATTTAGATTAATTTTACTGTTGATTCTTTATGGCCGCCTCCTCAGAGAAGCTGTAGTATACAGGGTGGCCA
The DNA here is from genome assembly GCA_003012365.1 of Medauroidea extradentata. Taxonomy (NCBI): domain Eukaryota; kingdom Metazoa; phylum Arthropoda; class Insecta; order Phasmatodea; family Phasmatidae; genus Medauroidea; species Medauroidea extradentata. Next base: position 33,946 of record PNEQ01055551.1, read on the forward strand.
AGAATAAGTGTTACAAATTGATAGGGATGGTAGATGTGCATGTTTGGAACATATTTGATTAATGTCCGGAAATGCATCCTTATACCTGCAATGGTGTACCAAAGTAACAGGGGTAGGCAGGCAACCTGGCGACAACAAGCCAGTGAAAACATCTGTTGTGTTGTGTTATGTACTACCCGCTTTGACGCTCTGTGACTGTACGAGACACCGTGCATGTGTTACACTCGCTACGTTTACCTTTTAAATTTGCTGCTCAAAATGTCCTCCGCCACACCCTATACATGCAGTGCAGCGCCGTAACATGTTGCGTCGCACATCGCTGAAGACAGCTGGTGTGTTTTTGATGGTCTGAAACGCAGCATGTATCCTGGCCACCAGTTCTTCCCTGGTATGTACAGGAGTGGCGTACACAAGGGACTTCACATGGCCCCAAAGGTAGAACTCCAAAGGCGGTCAATGCGTGCGAACATTGTGTGTGCAGGGTGCCGTCGGTTAGGAAACCTCTGACGATACTGTCTCTCCGCCTCTCTTCCATTGCCGCCTGCTGCACCATG
>PNEQ01055569.1:0-76528 GCA_003012365.1 Medauroidea extradentata
GGACCCTTGTTTTTCGCGAAAAGAATTTTGCCACAGTTTGTTTCAGTGACTTACGTGCACACCTGCAGTTCTACTTCACAGTTATTGACGGCGCGTCTATGCGAAGAGCCGTAACTCATTTGACTGAGCCAATTACAATAACATTCATTCAACGCCACATGTCCGTTATTTGCCGGAAGAAGCCCAAGGCTCGTGAGAGATGAAATATCCAATCACTGACCACGAAGCAGAACTGCAGATGTGTACGCAAGACACAGAAACAAAGTGAGGCAAAATTCTTTTCGCGAAAAACAGGGGTCCCTAATAATAGAGCATGAAGTGCGTTTCGGGTAACTTCAAAATGTTTACACCTTTATATAGGTCCAAGAGGTTACAATGTAACATTTTCAGAAGTGTTCCAAGAATACGCATTAAAAATAATATTTATGTGTAAAATATGTTAACAATGCTCCCATTAGTTGTAACTTGATGAAACAACAAATATTACTTTTCCATTTAGCGCATTAAAACACCCTCTTCGATTACACTTATAAATTTTTGAAGACTGCCGTTATAAACTCAAACGTATAAATTTTAACATAACTAATTTTGGCACAAAATTTAATTGCAGTCACTTTTATATTTATGGATCAATTAGTAAATAAGCTGCTAAAAAAACTGTCAAATATAATAGATAATGTGCCTTAGGTCAGCATAATTCACAAAATTTGCATTTTACAAAAATACGATACGCTGCCAAATGTGATTAGTGCGTAGGGATTACCCATAATAATAATTATGTCTGTGAACTCATATCTGTCTGCTGAAAAACACAAATCAAGAAATCACGGGACATGAACCAATACAGCAACATATTATGTGAAGTAAAACAAATTAATAAAGTAGCTTTGAAACACCAGAAAATTAGCTGTTCTAGAATAACCCTTCCTGCCAAGTTTTGGGGTATTATTTTACCCATGAAGGGCATTTAATAGTGGACATTTATGAAGCCGATCAATCAAGCTTTCTAATACGACGCAAGTTGCAACGCAATAGTAATTGATCGAGTTAAAATATTTATTCTCACTGAACTATTAAACTGACAATGTTATGCATGTTAAAAATTTGAAGTGTAGTTTATACAATATATTGAATAATTTCTAATATTTTTTCGTCCATTTTTTTACTTTTTTTAAGGCATTTTATAAATTGTACAGTTAATTCAAAATATCGTACGTTATATGTATTTAATTGAAAAGTCCTGCTATGGTCTGTTCATTGTAAGGTTAAGGTAGGTGGGTTTTACATCTCATCGAAAGCGCGGTCGATAGAGACGGTAACACACAACTCGGGGCAATGACAGAAGCTGGGTGAGAAAAGTCAGACATGGCCATTGATAAAAAAAAATCCCAGCACTCGCCTTGACCGATATCATAAATCCACGTTAAACCGGAATCAAGATGGCGGGAGCAGGGAATCTAACCCATTCCCTCCAATACGCGAGTCCAACGTACTACCGCCGTCACCTCGCTCAGTGTCTATTCACGGCCAAATTATACATATTGTAGGCAGTCGTGTTAGAAACAATAATAAAAATATAGTATGCAGTCTTGTTAGTAACAATAATACATATATTGTAGGCAGTCGTGTTAGAAACAATAATTCAAATATTGTGGGCAGTCGTGCTCGAATCAATATTAAAAGTATTGTAGGCAGTGGTGTTAGAAACAATAATTAAAATATTATGGGCAGTCGTGCTAGAAACAATAACAAAAATACTGTAGACAGCCGTGTTAGAAACAATAATAAAACTATTGTAGGCAGTAGTGTTAGAAACAATAACTAAAATATTGTAGTCAGTCGTGTTAGAAACAGTAATAAAAATACCGTAGGCAGTCGTGTTAGAAACGCATATAAAACATTGTGGGCAGTCTTGTTAGTAACGATAGTAAAAATTTTGTAAGCATTCGTGTTAGAATCAATAACTAAAATATTGTAGGCAGTCATGTTAGAAACCATTATAAAAATAGTGTAGGTAGTCGTGTTAGAAAAATTAATAAAAATACTTTTTTACTGTAGGTACAGGCGTTAAATTTGACTGCTATGGAATCTGTACACTGCGTTAAGAGTGTGTCGTAGATAAATATACGCTGAAAACATCAATTATTTTCCACGCTTTTTTCGATGCCAATGTCGATAAATTACTCAATGACAATCCTAGAAAATGGTATTTGCAAACTTTATGAATAAATATTTATTCAGAATTACTCATTCGTTACGCGTGATCTCTTCCTCCGCAGTTAAATGCACGAGGTTCCGGCGTCAGAGATTGTGCCTCAGAAGTTTGTAACACTGGAAAGAATGTTGTTTAAAACGTTGGCTAAAACTGTTGTCTAGAATTGCTATTGTTTAATTTTCGCAAATTGGCTTCAATAAACCTACAGTTATAGATTAATGCTTTTAGTGTAGAATTATGTACCACGCCCTTTTAATCGTTTGCATAAATATGTTAATATTGAGATTCAGAAACGTATGATTTGGATGAAAGGAAAACATAACTCATTAATTGCGCTTTTTCGTAACTTATAATACAAACTTTACAAAAACGTCTAGTAAATTACGTTCAGAAACTACTGTGTTTCAGGAAATAAACACCGCCGAAAGTTAGGCTTTATAACGAGTTCAAACTGAATGAGACGTAAACAACGTAAAGCAATATTTGAATATTAATTCACTTGCTTTCCGAGAAATAAACCACATTTTAAAATAAATGTGTGATTTACACTTTTAGGGGACGTTTTTCCATCGTAAGTCCATCAGCATTTTATAATTTTTTGTAAGGGAACAAACACCTCCAAATATTTGTTAACAAAATCAGTTATGGATGAACATGTACAATAGGTTTAAAAAAACCTTAGGACCCACATTACTTTATAAATAACAGAAGGTAAATTAAATTCTTACCTTATAATCTGGTCAGAATAGACATCCGAGGTTACAATAATTCGTATAGAGCTGAACATTTGTACTAATATTCAGAACATCATTACAAATGTGATGTTAAAAGTCCCCATCAATCCTACATTAGCAAAAAAAAAAAAATATATATATATATATATAAATTTTTTTTCGAAATAAAAGTTAGCAAAAATTAGTTTTTTTTAACATATTTCAGCAAAACCGTAAATTTTAAAATAAAAATTGGTTACACAACAATTTTAGAGCATTAAATTATATATAAAATTTGTTCTTACTTTTTTCCTAAGAATTATTGAATAAAAAAAGAAAAAAAAATAACATTTTTGCGATCTTTCACCGTGAATAACATTTTCCACAGGTGTGGAATCGTTGGTGAATTTCCACATTTCATTTATAATTGCGTTCTGGACATTCGTGCAAATGTTCAGCTCTATGTGAATTATTATAACCTTGCCCCTATCTTTTGAGCTAACTTGACCGGATTATTGCAGGTAACAAGTGCATAAACACGAGGGAATACCTGAGGACTTGCAACGTGACATTGCTGCCACCACGACCTCCAGTGGGAGTGGACGGACTGCCACTACCACCGCCCCCACCAGACGAAGACGACGACCTCGATGTTGAGACTGTGGCTGCAGTCAACACCGGCGCCAGGACGTCCGCAGCATAGGCGCAGTGAGTAATCAGCCACCACTGAGGACTCGCTCTTTAGTTTTGCAGTGGTTTGAAAAAATATTTTTTTAAACGCAAATTAATACATATATCAAAAATTCATTCTGGCAGTCCTGACACTTATTTATCAGAATTTGTGTCTGAATTTTTCTGTTGTAATACACCGAACGGATTTTTAGATTTTTGCCGCTGAAATATTACATATTTTGTTGTCAAAATAAGCCAAAATTAAGCAAAACTTATTTTTTACTAGCAAACGGTACATTATTAAAAAAATACTCTGTGAAAAATTGTGTATCGTATGACAGTACACAGTCTCTAATTTTTATCAAAGCATTTCGTTAAAGAATATTCGAGTTATTTGCAATTGCTTGAAATAAATGAAAGATCATAGGTGCGTGGTAGATAAATAAACCGTCGTCCTAGAATGAAAACCTCGTATCTCAATTTTTATTTCTCAAAAAGGTTATTTTTTTATTATTGGAATGAAAACCTCGTATCTCATCTGTTATTGTGGTTACAACATTATGTTTTGCTTTGTGATGCATTATATTGTAAAAATATAAAACCTCGTAGGTTTTACAAACGCAATTTTAATCATGAAAAACTACTTCATGGTGAGTTTTAAATTATAGTTTCTATGTTTTACATGTCAATAACAAATTTAAGTACCAACACTGTCACATTAAAATAATAACATATTCAAACAAGATGTACAGACAGTTTTTTGCTTCTCCTGAAAAATTTGGTTTCTCTGGCCTACGAGGTTTTCATTATAGGCCAACAAAACGCTGATAACACCAATTGATTTATACGCTTTTTTCGAAGCCAATATATATAAAATATTCAATGACAAGCCTAGATAATGGTATTTGCCAACTTTATGAGTAAGTATTGATCCAGAATTACTAATCCGTTAACGCGTGATCTCTTGCGCCGCAGTTAAATGCAAGAAGTTCCGGCGTCAGAGATTGTGCCTCAGAATTTCGTAACACTGGAAACAATTTTGTTCAAAACGTTGTCTAAAACTATTTCCTAGGATTATTGTTGTTTAATATTCTCAAATGGGCTTCAAGAAACCTACAATTATATATTAATGAGTTCAGCGTTGAATTATGTACCACGCCCTCTTTAAGTCGGCAGTTTACAGAAAATATTGAATGGTTTAATAATGTTTATATTTGTATGTGATGCGTTTTGTTTTGTAGACATATTTTTAACAATATTTGAATGTAAAGAAATATTTTTATCTTTTATAGTTTTCGTATGGTGGCATATAAAGCTCAAATTCGCATAAAACTGTTTTTACACCAGAGACGAAATAATTAACGCTTAAGAACAGTGTCACGTGCTACGTCAAAATATGTCTAAAACACATTGATTTTTTTTTTTTTTAATTTAGAAGACGAGTAATTTTTTATGTCGAGTTTAGTATACTATTCGTGTAATTATATAGTGGTTTTTGGAATAAATCCAAATTAAATGACGTCAAACGTGAGCAATGTTTGCGAGAATGAACTGATTGATTCCATAGAATTTTTTTTTGTTTGTGGAGTTGCTGGGCGTTCAAGAAATGCTGGAGAAAGTTTTGTGTCATGCCGTTGAGGCACATATAATTACTGAAATTTGCATTTTACAACGTATAGTGTCAAAACATTCATAATGATATTTAAAACTAATTCCATTACAAGTTATTTGATGTGGAGTCACAAACGACGAAAACAATTAAAACTCAGAAAATATTTTTTGGTATGGCCTACCTAACTTACAGCTTCGGAGTAAATATTGGTACTCGGTGTTATAATTGTTATTCTTAACGTATAAATTGTAAATCCTTTCAAACAACACGTATTCTACGTATAATGCCTTGATAAATACTGCGGCATGGAAACATCTCGTACAAAAAAACTTTAATCACTCGTCACACTATTTTTAAGAAATGTTAATTTTAAGGGCGCCTAATACCATACGCTTCAAAAGCATTGCAATGCACAGGAAAAAAGTTTTTTTTGCAACAGTATTCCACATGGGCCTATTGTACTAATGTACGAAAAGAAAGTACATATCGGAAAATTATTGAATGTCGTTGTAAAGATACCATGTTAATTAAATGTACTGTTTCGAAGTCTTCCAGCGTAGGTAAAAACTATCTTCTCAGACTGACGTACTCCAAAATTTCCAAACCATTGCGAATCCCAAGCAGATAATGTGCACAAACCTTCACAACAGACTTTCCACGAACATAATTTTATGCTCATCCTTTTGCGGCCATAGTAAAAATGGGTTGGCAGGAATCTTACTCGTTAATTTCATACTGGTCTCGTCGTGATGCGGTGTTTTTCACGTGCTCCAACGTATCCCTTATATCTTCGTCGATCCTGAGCTTCTGAGGCTGGCTTTACACATTGGCCCAACAGCCGACCTTGGAAGGAATTGACCAGTGTGTGAATGGTGCTTGGCCGATCTTGGAATGTTGGCCATGTGCTGGAAGCTTTACCATTCATTGGCGGTTTTTTGTCCAACCATCAAAGGGATTGGCGTATGCATTGTCGTTAACTTGGTATGTGCTTACACATTGGTGCATGCGTTGGTGTTGTGATTTTACATTCATTTGTGGTTTGAGAGGAAAATATTGTTATACGAACTGTTAAAATGGATCAGTGGACATTATTCTGCACATATACATAGAGTATGAATGTAGTTGCAGAAATTTCCAAACAAACTTGGCCATCAATTATCATGGAATTTAAATTGGCCGTATGATTGGTTAACAATTAATTGGACCAGTGTGTAAATAGCGACTGGCCGTTTCTTGGTCACTGGCATTTCTTGCTTCCAAGATTGGCCCAATATTTTGGGCCAATGTGTAAATCCGGCCTAACGAGAAAAACATCTTAAGGTAGGCCGCAACCTTAACGTTAAATGTTCGACATAATATATTCAGCATTGAGACATCATTATTCAAGGAATTTCGCGGAGAAAACTGAAGTTTTAAAAATATACTATGAACTAAATTATTGAAGTAATGTTTTCGTTCTCGGGAATGTTATGGGGGTGGGGGTGGGGAGGGAACTCAATTAAGAGCAGGCAGAAATTCTAGGACAATCAATTATTTCCTTCTAATACATTTCAAAGGCAATAAGGTTATTTTAACCAATTATTAATTTACTTTACTAACCAACACTATCGACCACTCCAACAATAACTATAGGGGGGGGGGGAGGAAATTCTGCAGAAGAGGGGTTTACACTTACCACTGAATTATTTCGTAACGCTCGGAGCACGATTTCGGAACCAACGGAAAGCGGCGCCCATCTGGCCCCTCCAAAACCTTGCCACCTGTCTGTCGTCGGCAACCACGCACCTTGCAGCTTGGTCCTCTCGGCTCGGAGGACCATCCTTTCCAAGTGTCACCGTTTACAGGAATACCTCCATCTCCGGTTGGCCTCGCTTTTATATTAGGCAACGCCCTGACGTCACTCGCTTTGTCCACAATAGCATACTTAGCTCAGCCACCGTGGATCACACTTATGTTAGACCCTGGGGTAGTGCATGGGTTACAACACTGAGAGATATATATATTTAAACAATTAGTCATCATTTCACTATTCGTATAGTTTTTTTTGCCGTTTGGTTAAATATTATTTAATGTCTTTTTAAATAAAATTAAACACTCATTACTGACTCACACAAATATCCTACGAAACTATTAACTTATCGTAACATTTCTTCCAGGTTACTATATATAGGCCCTATGTATCAACAAAACACACAAGTATGTATTGCGAGAATTACAAAACGTTTTGCTGTTATTAACCCTGGCGAAATCTATTGTGCTTAACAGAAAATGTTTTGATGTCCAACTAAAATATCTTGGTCACCAAACAACATTAATTTTAAGAATAACACAAAATAATTTGGCAGGATACTTCTACAAATGCTTTTTAGAGTCTATCGCAGGAAGCATAAGAGACCGAACCCTTGTATTTCATCTTAAAACTGCTTGTTTTTTGTGTTCATAACTCTAAAAACAGCTTGATAAAATCGAAAGTAAATGTTTTATACACACAATTCAATAAATCTATAAAAAACTTGTTTTCAATAATTACTGTTCGGGAAGTGTAGATGTGTTAAAATACAGCACTGGAAAAATATACTATAATGAAACTATATGAAATTGTTTGCTTTTTGTTCCATTTTTAGTTAGAAACAAGAAACATATTGATAACCGTTTATAAAAATTACTATTGCAAATTTAGTTACTAAATACGCATATAAGCTTGCAAAAATAGACTCTACGTTAAGATTTGTTTTGTTGTCAGTGTCAACAAATTTTCCTCTTTTGAGAGTACTTTTCTAAAGCCATCAATCCAAGCATTTTAAACATACTGATACAATTAATATAAATAATCCTTTTATCTAAATTTACAGGTCTTCAGTACCAAGACTCACGCAACGAGCCTACAAAGCGAGAAACCCTTCCTACTGCTTTCCATGCTTCAAGAGCACTCTCTGCATCCCAGCTGTGTATATCGAGCTGAGCGAGCGAGTAGTGACGTAGATTTAATTTCTACGTGAATTATCATTTATTGATGTATGTTTAGAATAAATAAATATACTCAACCCACTAAAGTTTAGCTGTTCTTTCTAAGAGCTCAAAAAATTAAATTTTAATTACTTCTCCTTCTAAGAAAATTCAAAGTGTATGTAAGAACCGAATTTTAACCCAAAGTTTAAACAGAGTTCATTGTTTTGTTAGATTTTTGCTGTAGCAAGACTAAGTTGCTGCCAATTTCAGAGAACAACTTAAAATATAATTCCTTGATTTCTCAAGTTCGTAGACAAAATGCCATACGTACTCACTCAATTTATTAATTTACTGACAGACTAAATTTAATTGAAAGTTACAATACGAATGCCACTATAATCTGTCTCACGAAAGAATTCCATTTTTTGACAGTTTTGAAGGCTATCATGTGTACCAATTTCTACAGGAAATAACTTTTAATTTTGATAAATTGCACAGTTTGAGACCCAGCTAAGTGTGTTTGTGCAAAAGTTACTTGTAGCAGAGGAAAACACTGATTATTTCATGGAAAGAGCTAAAAAAAATAAATGCAAACACAAATGTCAAAAAGTGGAATTCTTATCTGAGACAGACTATACTTCCGGGAAACTTCATATAAAATACATGACAATCTCAATACCGTCTTATGAAGAACTGCTCCGATCACTCATGAGAAAATCCATTAAAAGACTTTACGGACATTAGCAAAATAAAAGTATATGAAAGAGGGGACCTACTGCTTCGGCTCCCTACGTTGTCCTGCTTAATACATATACGTTTGCTACAGACAGCTTAACAAGCACAAAGTAAAGTTTAAAAAATGAATAAACTAATAAAACTTGTTATTTTCAATAAAATAATAAGAAAAAATTAGAACATGCGTAAGGCACTAGGCTACAAACCTATTTTTTAGAAATTTTGTAAGTGGTTCGTACATAATTATCACATTAAGGTAAAATTAAACTGTTTAACTAAGTACAACAGTATGGTTTGGTTGACGATTCATTCTGTGTTGTTGCTACAACAATATGTATCGTAAAAGAAACTGTATAATGTGTAGAAGCTTACTGTTGTCGGAAAAGCCCAAATTGTAGTGGTAAGAAAACATAATTTTTGTCGATGTTTTACAATAACTATGATTTATAAAACTGTCTTATAATGCTGTATTTTCTCAATGAAAATTTATACAAAACTTAAGTGGAATTAAGTTGAATAAATATTTACGAACAGCGTGTTCGATGTGAAAAGATATCAATTTTTAATGGCCTGTCAAGCTCGAAGATAAATATTCAATTTTATAAAACAAAATTCCCTGGAAACTTGATGCCAAAACGTTTTAGTAACATCACAAAAGAGTTGCTGTAAAGAAAGTGGAAAGGACACAAAACTGTTTTTTCACAAGACAAAATTTTGTAAACATACATAAATTGTTTGTGAACATATAGAAACGTTGCTGTATTCGTGGAGTACCAAGCAGTAATAATTATTAGAGTTACAAATACTAATTTGATAACTGATGCTAAATTAACACTTTTGTAAAGTCACACTGCAGTATAAAAATTTCGGATTTTGATCCAGTTTTCTTGCATATGTAATAAGGACTTAGTATTCAGCAAAGATAGTTTCACTTACAGTAATCTAACTGGAAAATTTTTGAAAAACCTATCAAAATTGGTTGGGAAATTGTTCCTTAGAAAAAATACGAACACTGACGTGTCCAGAAACTGCCGTGTAATAAGCACACCACACGAATCCTGGGCTAAATCAGAGAGAAGGAAATTTTAGTGGCAAAAAGTTGTACGATTACATTTTACATGCGCAATGTGGCAACACTGCACGGAGATGGTCTTCTCTTGCGCTCTGCGGCTAGGTATAATTTAATGTAGGCCTATGTAACGTCAAGTAAACATAGAATCATATTTGTACTGCTCACGATTTTAACCTGGACCCATTATATGCAGGTCACATCGGTAGTAGTAAGATAAGTAACTTAAATAAGATATCTGTGGCGCGCAAGAGTGGGCTAACTGCAGCTCTATGCTGCCACACTGTGCACATAAAATGTCATCGTACTACATTTCATCACAAACTTTTTCGTCTCCAATTTAGCCCACGATTCGCTTGGTGTATTAATTACACGGCAGTTTCTGGCCAACCTTTATGTACGTGGGTCTATGTATTTAAATATATATATATATATACGCATACACAAAAAATTAACACATCTGCATTGTCAATGCCTTATAAATAGTTAAGTTGGCCTTAAATCACACACCACACACGTGAACAGGACATACCACCCTGTAACAGTACAAACTAATTCGGTGGCGCGAATCGACTAAAAAGTTCCTGAAATACAGCCATATACTAATTAATACATGTTATTTTTTAAAAAAATATTTACTATTTGGATGGGTGACAATCGAAATAATTTAACGCTTTTTGCTGCAGTTTTCTTGAACGATACTTAACGTAAATTGGAGGACATTGTGTTCCAAAACGGCGGAACAATAACAATACACCTTAGATATCACGTGAAATACTTTCAATATTAACTGTAAAAATATAACACTTTGGTTTAATTCAAATCCATGTTTCCAGAATTGTGACGTATGGCTTTTACGGGGTTTTCTACACGAAAGATGTGGCGTGCGCAAAGCCTAATGTGCTAGGATGCGTATTTACATGTTAAAATATACTTGACGGTGCTAAGTAATTTTTAACTATATATATGTAAGGTGAAAGTCATTTTCTGCGTTGAGGAACAGAGACTATAACAAGAATAAATATTTAGGAAGAAAGAATGAGGTGGTTTTTTTTTAAAGACAGTTCTGCATCGAAAAATTCGTAATTATAAAAATGTACCAATCAATGTCCAACATCAATAGTAATTTCCCGCAAACAAAAAATATATATGTCTCTAATTTTTTTCTGCTTACCGAATGTAAAAATTATTCAAAGATACTTAAATAATTTAGAGTGAAAGGAAATGTATTAAGCGACAGAATAACACCTTTGCAATTTCACGTAAAAAATTGTTTGCAGTAAAAATTATTTCCTGAATGCACCTAAATATTTGCATGTCTTTGAGTACCTGTAGTTTTCAAGTAATTTTCACGTGAAATAACGAAGGGTCGTTCTGTGGTACGGTTATAAAAGAACAAGTTTTTTGGTGCAGAAAGTTTTTATAAACTTACTTATTAGCTCATAATTTTGAGGGCATTTTTAACTTCCTAAATTACCGTATAGCTCTCATTCTCCAAAAAAATGTCAGATGATGCGAACGATATTCCTCGTCTAGCAATGAAGAGCATGAAATGACAACAATGTTGATACGCCTTCAGTAATGTTTGTGCCGGAGAAAGTACTATAAATTACAGATTTTCATATTATTTTATCATCTAAGGCTATAAACTGTACTTTTGAGCGAAAATTACATTATATGTAAATTCCATGTATAAGTAATTTTTACAAGAATTGGCGCGAAAAAATTTCTCTGGAATTGTACATCAAGTTTCCCGAACATCCGGTACAATAACACTCGCAATATTTACACACACAACATGGGATTCCATTCTTTATCTTCTTTTCGGAATAGCAAAAACTGATGGAAAATATCGAGAAAAAGGTAGGAACCAGTGATGTTGTACGACAATCGGTGGGAGATTATGACAAATTAACTATCATTGCTATCATTGAACCCATGTCCATTTAATAGATAATAAATCAATAAAAAATTTCGCACTTAGTCTTAGCTATTTTTGGCCATACTGGCCTTCTCAAATGATACGTATTATTTTCCTTATGTATATATTTTTATGTAAATGAAGAGCTGTTTAATTTATTTTAACTGAAAATTTTCGAAACCACTGCTTTAGTGTTATCTATGAATGATTTTCACAATGGGCGTGTATTGAAAACTGAAAGATTGTGTTTGACATGCGAAATTGGTGGCGAATATTTGTTGACCGCAGAAAACCCAGATACATATAAAATGAACTAAGGACGGGAAAATTATCAACAAAAACACAATACAAACTAAGGAAGCCATAAATTACCGCAGTCATTTTCTCGTGTTTAGTACTTTTACGGTACTGTGGGATTTCCGCTATTAAAATAAAAATTCGCTATACCTGCCGTACGCTAAGTCCATACTTTTAGAAACGAACTGTTGAAAACAATTACTAGGAATACTTCCGTTATTAACATACAAATATGTAAGCAATTAAAAGCAATACGTTGAGACAAATAAATATATTAATTTTTTATTGTTACGCGTCCACGAGTATGACAGTTGTTCGTAATAATGAGTTAAACACGACTGTTATACGATAGTTGGAGGATGGTTGGGTTGGCATTGATGTCGTAGAAATTGTTCTAATGTATATTATGAACAGCGGCTAAAATATTGAAAATCGTTTAATGGAATATGTAAATAATGTGTTCAGTTTCAGGAAATGAATTAAAATGTATATTTACATGTAGCATATATTACAATATTTTAGAGGTGACGTAGTCAGTGGCGGCGGATGAAAAATGTACGCCGACTTGCAGTACAGCCGTTAGGCAGCAAGTGTTATTGTTGACGTTTGGCGTAAGGATATATAGTTGGTGAGAAAACAGGTCCAAGCTAGAAGCAGGGCTCCCAGAAAATATCAAGTTACTGTACGGCGTGTATAGCATTTACTAGTGACCAGGAAATTTCGCGTGTTCAACGCCTTGCCAGCTTGACTCCAATGTTGTCTGTACACTCTTGTCATCAGTTATTGATAGAGGCAAGATTATTTCGCGTAATAATTCTTTTTCAGGTTGAACGCCAATAACGTATACTTCACTTTTCCCTTTGTGATTAAACGAGATCGGGTTTAACACACATTTGACGACTGCAAGCCAGATATAAATAAGGAAACAAGTCGTGGGGATATCACGTGCTACACGTTTGTACTGTTAGAAGCCAATGGATATTCGGCTTCAGCCGGTACAAGTATGGAACTGAGAAGTATAGGCTGCTGCCAGGTGAATACGCGAAATACTCGTGCCTCTAGCATTGCCTGCTGATCCATTGAGTGACCAGCACGAAGTCTTACCAGGCAACGTGCGTGTCAATGGGGTTTTATTGAGCAGGCTGTCCATTGGTCTGTCATAACCGAGGTCTAAAGACCAGTACTCACGGGCATCTTTCTTGTACATGAAAGTGAGCATCAAATGTGTACAAGAAAGAGAACACTAGCTAGTGTTCTAGCTAGTATCCTACCAAATTGATGGTTTAGTTCACACGGCCAACTTTCTTGTACAATCAGGTGTACACCAATAAAATTTTGGATACATATTTTAAGGGTGCATTTCGAGTATTGGAGGCAATAAGTGCAATACTTATTGTACCTGCACCAAAAATGAGCTTTAAAATGTAAAAATGGAATTATTTTCTCTAGTTGATTATATCCAGACGTAAAGTGACATGACGCACGATCAGCAAATATTCCTTTAATAGCATATTTTGTTCAGCTAAGACACTATTTATTTAAAAATGCTTCGTATTTGTAAGCTATTTCGTTCAATAACATTCGCGCTTGCATAAAAATGGTTTGTTTATATTCGAATAGTACAAGAAAGAAAATGAATAATAGAACCGTCCCTATCCCGCACTAGCTAGTATACAAGTCCTTGTATGCTAGTCACTGGTGTGCTCGGTGGCCGTTCACACGATACAAGTTCGCTACAAGTCGAGGTGAACAAGAAAGTGTTCACCTTCTTGTACAAGAAAGATGCCCGTGTGTACCGGGCTTAATGTTACAAGTGGCTCAAACGCAAGAGTAGCCAACTCCTATACTGAAAGAAAATTATTGTTGGCGTTAACATACTTCTGTTAAAATAGGCACAACAGTCTAGTTTGGTTGTCAGTACCATCTGGAGTGTTCCTACAACATTCTATTCTGTAGAAGTAACAATCGGTTATGTATAACGAGCAAAAAGAATATTTCTTTCACAGAAGATACTGTTACATCTGCAGAACAGATTGTTGTAGGAACAACCTAGATAGTATTGACAACGGAGTTGGAATGTAGTCCCTATTTTAACAGAAGTATGGCAACTACAACAATAATTTTCTTTCGGTGTACAATAGTTTGAAATATAACTTGGTCTTAAATGAATACGCGAAATTTCCGAGACTCCAGCAATGGGGTGTAACCAACAAAATTGTTCAGTTTGTCGCTGCTTTGTGTCTATATTTTGTGCGACTTTATTTTCATGTAAACATTCAAACATTACATTTTAAAATAACGGAGTGGGAAATCGGTGGGGGTTCATATAAATAAATGGTATCTGCATTTCGCTTGCGACTAATTTCTCAAGACCACGGCCTTATTCATTATGTTTTAGTAAGTTTAACTGTTTAAATCTTGAAAGGGTGCAGATATCACAAAACCGTTACATAGGAGGGAGAGAGAGAGAGAGAGAGAGAGAGAGAGAGAGAGCGAGAGAGAGAGAGAACGAGAGAGTGATTTCGGTCAGCGCTTAACATCGAGGTCTTCAGCGCTTGTGAGGTGGGTATGGAGTAGAGCCAGAATGAAAGGACGAAACGGGAGATCCCTGAGGAAACCCGCCGGCTAACGTCATCGTCCGGCACATGCGAAAATCTGGGGACCAAACCCGCCGGGATTCGCACCTGGATCGCTTTGGTGGGAGGCGAGAGGTCTGATCCCTCGACCACCGCAGCCCTTTCCGTTGCATAGAATTTTGGTGACTGATTATACTATGAAGCCAATTTTTTTTTTCAAAACTTACGTTTTTTATAATTTTGGCTAGTTATTGACTTTCAGAAAATGTAATTATGTTTGACAACTAATGTAAACTGGTTATACTTCGCACCAGCATTGGTAACTTTGCACCACTAAATATATTTTTATATCAGGTTTGGTGAAGGGAAACCATCAGATGATTGGTGGGTATTAAAAAAAATTATTTTATATACTCAGATAATGATCACCAATCAACACACATAGAAATATTATTGGTTGTGCAAAGTTACCAATGCTGTTGGAAAGTATAGCCAGTTTACGGTAGTCAAAAATGTAGAAACTTACGCTTTGAAAAATTAAGTTGCGTAGTACAAGCATTTTTCCAACATTTGTGCGTAACGGTTTTGTGATATTTGATCCCGTTCAGGATTTGAAAAATCAAACTCTCAAAACAGCATAAATAGGAACCCCTGGCCGTAAGTTTAGATTCATGGTTATCAAGAGGGGTCATGTGGAACTATCAGATACGGAACAAACCAAAACCACCTCACACCAAAAATACAGAATTACTACACTTTCTTGACATATTAGACGTATGTTCCGAAGGAAAATGTGCTCAAAGTGTTAGGCCAGTTACACAGTCGCGCGTATGCTACGCATTATGCACTGTGTGAGCGTAGGGCGGACGGAAAGGCAGTGTTTACACAGCTGGGTGTATGCTACGCGGAAAGCCAAGTTGATGGCCGTTTTCCGAAGATAACTTTGCCGTTGGCTATTGTTTAGCTGAAGAGGGAAACAAAGTAGGAAACCGCGTTTCTGGATTCATCAGATAAATTACAGCAGAAGACCGAAAGCTGTTTCCACGGCGGTATGCAGTGACTTTATTGTAATGACGCAAACCAATTTGTTTTTACTATTTGCGTACGATGGTCGCATCTTTTGACGAACTCATCGATGAAACTGCATCCAGGTTAAACATGTATAATGTCAACAAGATACCTGAATATCCTACAGAGATATTTGTTGTAACTTTCAGAAGTCATGCCAGGTGATAACGAAAACAGTTACTTTCAAAACCGCACTCACGCATACTATAAATATTACTCCAAGGATCGCAACATCGTCGAAAACAAATTTTTAATGCTGCCGCACCTCAAAATATAACTTGATATAGTCTAGTCTCACGTAATTTTTCCATATTCCGAAATTTCTCTTCTGAGAAATGTGCCTGGCAGTTCCATTGTTTGTAGCTTTAAACCTACCGGTCTTCCATGAAAAGCACTGTCTTTGCAATCCTCTTTACCGTCACAGTGAACTGTCAAAATATGGAATACTTACATGAAATAAGACTATACAGACGAAACTACGATAACGGCATGGACTGTACATGCTGCGTATTCAAGTCAAATAAAACAAATTTAATTAAACTTTTACGTTATGGATACAATTAATTGTTCTTGCTGTCAAATTATATTATTTTAATAAATTAATATTGATATCAAAGAATTGCTACGTTGTCTTAACAATAATATGTTATTATTTATATACTAAATTTTTATTAGTATTGTAAATAAATACACATTTTTGTGTTCAAAATATTACGAATGTTAGCTATAAATTAACAAAAATCATTCAAAAAAAATTTTCCTGTGTGAACTGTGCATTGATTCGAGAAAAAGCGTAAAAATAGTTAACTTTACCTCTGGCCAATGTCCGAATTTCTTCGAAGTATTGCGTTAAATAACGTTTGAGTAATTTGAAAAAAAAAAAATATATATATATCCTATATGTAATAGATGTACCGAGCATGACCTTGAAGCAAGTCACCAATGGTCAGATCACTGACTTCCTCTTAAAGGAAATGAAGTATTTGCTGCAAGTTCCAGTCTCCGCCTCAGAGCTCCCTTGATTGCGACCTTCAGTCACGGGTAAAATTTAAAGGTAGAGCATTACCGTAAGAGTGTGCAACTGTGTTATTATAAATACTATCGGTATATTTTATTATTATGATAGCCTACTTCATCAAAAAATTATTGAGAGAGTAGTGTAAAAACGAAGAAACATCGTTACAAAAATTAATTAGGGAAGTTGAATAAATTTTTATCACACAGGTTAAAGAATTATGCTATATTACTTTGCCGGACCGCATCTACTAATGGTTATATGGACACCAGCACACAATAAAAAGTTTCAATAAAGTTTATTATACATTTCTAAATAATTCATTATATTTTGAAATGCAGATCGATGATAAGCGGTATTACATATTCAAAATAAAAAAAGTTTGAGCTAAATTTTAAGACTATTATTAGTTTTTAAGACATAGCATTTAATGTCAATGTTTTTACCTGAATTAAAAATGTAGATAAAATTATGTTTCAAATGGTTTCCATCTTTCGTTACATTTATAGCGACGCAAAATTCACCAATCTGTGCTTTTCAATACTCAGTAGAAGCACTTATTAACGGACAATAAATGGAATGGAACACCACATTTTATCCATTGAGTTATGGTAAAGAATTATTATTTTACCTAGAATGTTCAGTAATTTTGGTAAACAAATTATCAGTTCTGACTGCAACACTACATTATGGAGTATCATATTTGGTTAAATATGCTTGCGTAAGTTTCAAACGAGTTACAAAAATGTGTGATAAATCCGACATTTCAAAAATTAATAATTTGTAACAAAAAAAAATTTTTTTTTTCAATTTAGAAACGTCAAATCGCTTTCAGCAATTGATAACATATGTACTCATGTAACAACAGGTGCAAGTCCTTCTTACTTGATATAGGCATTAACATCACTTTTCAAACGTAAAACCATTTAAAAACAAGCAATATAACATTCGTAAAATAACAATTTCATTTAAACACATTATCAGTATCTCAAAATAACATACAGACTATTACATAATATATACGATTGTAAATACAGGTAATACCTATTACAAATCTAGGAGACTGACTTATCCAATTACTTACAAAAAATACTATTCTGATTACCAGATATTTACAAAAGAAGTATAAAAGAATTACAAGTGTCGTGGAACATAAAGACAACATAATTGCAGGCAAGATTAACAAAGCTATTACAAAAATAATTATATTTATAGTATTTATGTTCATTCTGTGTAAGAAAACAGAATAAGTATCAACTTTACCTAATATCTTAAATACAAGGCTTTCATTTGAAGTTTAATTTTTGAGAATAATATTGTGCGTATATAAGTCTCGATAAAACCACAAATTCCGTACATAACATGATTTACAAATAGAGAATTTACTTAAGTAGAAATATATCTTTAAAAACATAATGTTATCGCATCTACAAAGTACAAAATACGTAAACATGAGATACCCTACAAAAAAAGACAAGAAATGCTTCTATTGTGCTAATTTTTCCTCTAGAGGAAATGTAATATAAACGTCTTTAAATATTTTACAGTAAAGTTCAATAAATGCAGGTATGCAGAAAATAATTTAAACGATAACCTTACTGTATATACTTCAAGCTTAAAATGTCACACTATAACGCCATACGGATTGCATGGCAGGACGGTTGACAAACAGAAGGAAACTTAAACTTCTAAAACCACTTTCTTCATCACACATCACATTCTTTATCACTTTTTCCTTTTTCTGTCCCTACGCCGCTTGTGTCTTTATTAACTTCCTCTTTTCTCTCTGAAGAGCAGGCGCACTACTTCTTCGATTCGTTGTCCTTGTTATAGCCGTAGGAGTTGATGGCTGTAAATAAAATAAACATTTTATTTTTTAAATTTTATTTCAACTGTATATACAGTATGTCCAGAAACGGCCGAATATTAAGCAAACAACATGATTCCTGGACTAAATTGGAGACGAAAATGTTAGTGGCAAATGTTGTACGATAACTTTTTTCGCGCACAACGTGGCAACACAGTATCTGCTTACGCTCATAATATGACGGCCTGAACCACGGGGGTAGCATAAGGTCTGAATATTGGCTAGGGGAGTGAAGCCAAAAGGGGGGAGAAGTAGCCACCAAATTAGCCAGCCGCCATGCTGCTTTAACCTCAAAAGTACACATCAAAACTGGTATTTTTTATGGTAAAATAATGTGTTATGCTATTTAATTGATGTTTTAGGTTGGAAACTCCACATTTTAGGCCTGTTTACACACCTCCTAACTAATATTTCCACAATGTTTTAATTAGTAGGCCATATTGATACCAGCCACGTCAAGCGTTTGTTTGGTTACACTCCCGGCGACATGCTCCATCTGGACCACGGTCGTAGAAGAACATGTCTGGACACTCGCCTGGAAACTTGACCCCCTTGTTGTTTGGCTGCAGTTCACCAAGTTCACGACAATGCTATAGGTTTTTGGCGCTGCTGTTATGGCGGTCGGCTCAAACTCCGCCCGCTTCCCTCCCACTAAGATAAACAATTTATCAAAACGTATTTTTTATCAATGTGTGAAATACTTCCTTCGCTCACAATTTAAAATCATGGCTCCAGATATATATTTTTTTTACTTTATAATGTTAACAAGGGAAAAAATTGGGCGGAGTTTGCGTCCCATCGCCCAGATTACAGCGCCAAAAAGTACAACGTTCTCGGTAACTTGGCGAACTGCAACCAAACAACAACAAGCAAAATACATTGGTAGATAGGCGAGTGTCCAGACCTGTTCTTCTACGACCGTGACTGTGACCTTTCTAACATCTTTGGCCCGAACAGTGACAGAGTAGTATCTGTGGAGCGCAAGAGGGGTATAACTCGGTGCTGTGTTGCCACATTACGCACGAAAAAAAGCTATCGTACGACGTTTTCCCACAAACATTTTCGTCTCCAATTTAGTCCAGGATTCATGTGGTATGCTTATTATATAGCCGTAAGTAAATAATTAGAAGTTTGATAAAATATTATGATAAATAATTTAATGTTCCCAAAAGTATATCCCAGGATTTAAATTTACTAGTTCATGTACAAATAGAGGAGGAAAGAGAAAATCAATTAAATTGTATAATAATACAATCCATTGATGCATTCAAGTTATCCATACAGGTGTACTTGGAGCAATTGTTTCCGTCTCCAAAGATTTCACTGTCAACGAAACGTGGAGTGGTATCTTTAGCTGCAATAATATAGAAAGCCTGTGCATTACTACATTAGAATTGCATTCGGTCAAATCGTATCCTCTGCGTTATAATTTACGAGGGAAAATTATAAATATTATTACTATTTATACGGAAAAAAACTCTTGTGTTAACATTCCACTATACCCCTGATGTTAAAATTCCTAGTTTTAAGTCTTAATATTTGTTTAAGGGTATAAACCAAAACTTTGTTCATTTAAACAAATTTTATGTACATGTTCTTTAACATTTTTCTCTAAAGTTGCATTATTTGTTCAATGCAATTCGTAAACAAGGATAGAGAACATATAGTATACTATTTTTTTCTCGCATGTTCCAAATTGAATTTAAGGCAAAAACAATTTTAAGGCGAAAATGTTAAAAAAAAGAACTTGTACATAAAATTGTTTGTACCTAAACACATTATACATTTATGCCATAAACGAGTATAGTGGAATATTAACATCGAAAGAGTTCCAGTCTTATTCATTTTCAAAACATTACAATTATCGTGCACTGCAAATATGTTTACGTGTTCACCGAACATAAATTAACTTGCAGTAATTCTAACGCCGGATCTTCAGTAAAGGCAGAAAGAAGTACACTTGCATATGCAATGCATATCGGTTATGCGAATGGGCCACGGCGGTCGAGAGGTCAGACCTCTCGCCTTCCACCAAGGCGATCCGGGTTCGATTCCCGACGTTTTCTCGGGTATCTCTCGTTTCCCCCTCCGTTTCATTCTGGCGACACTCCGTACTCACCTCATGCCACCCTTCACCAGCGCTGAAGACCTAAAAGTTAAGCGCTGACCAAAATTCGAAGTTGAAGGCCTTATACAATCTCGTAGACGCCGATTTAACAATATTCCAGTGAGAATAACAGGTTGAGATAGGTTCTGAACAATAGATGTATGATTTGGCTTGTGTGGTTTTAGGCCAAACTTGGCGAGAGCAAGTTACGGGTCACAATATTTATTCTATATTGAATACTCTAGAGAATCCTTGCCAAAAATTGGCTCAGATCCGTTGAATCGTTAAAATTTGTTTGGAAAATAAGCATGTAAGCTTACCAACTAATTCACTATTTTACATGCACACTTGATTTAAAACAAAACTCTTCGAGGTTATTGTAGAGATCATTAAACAATAGAATCTATTGGCTGGAAATCTATATGTATGTATTTGGTATAACCTAACGTTCCTTTGGGAGTGAGGTCGTTAGATACGTAACTGATGACCACTGGTGGATTTAAAAACATTTTTGAGGGGGAGGGCAGGGGCTTACGAGACTTTTTTGGATTGGATAGAAGAAAACTCCAGTTTTCTTGAGGTTACTGGGCATGCTTTGGCTATATGATGTTGAACACGATTTTGAGGGGGACCCCTTAACCCCAGTAGCCCCCACCGCCTTTAAATCCGCCACTGCTGATGACTGATACTGACAGGAAAAAAAGGAAGAAAACGACCATGTGGTCTGCGATAAGATAATAATGTTATCAAGCAATACACGCCCAATGGCTCTCAAATTTGCTAACAATAAATACAACAAAAATAACTGTGGATGAGTGAAATCTTACATACGGGGTAAAAATATTGAAAAAAGTAATAAGGCGTGGGACTTGGGAAGTCTACCTAAATGACGAATAATAATTTATCACATTAGTGCGGTACACTATATAGGCTACAGCTTAAATTTGTTAAATATAATTTATAGGTTTTACAAGGCCTTACAACAATTTATAAAAACACTGTTACTGTCACCATTAATTGGTAGAATATTTCACAAAGAAATATACTGTTTGCTTATTTAGAATTCTTATCTTAAAAGCCTGTATGTGTTTAAAGCATTATATAACAACCCGGATGATGGCTCCTGATCGAGTAAACATGGTAATTTTACAGAGTTAACTCAATTAACACTTGCGGTGGTCTAATTAAGATGGCTAGAGCACGTAACTGATTACGTACCCTTTAAGAATGTACTAAGTACACAAGGACAGTTACAATTCAAACAAAGGGACATGAGTACACCATAAAATATCCCATTTAGCTAAGTGCACGTATACACTGGGTCCTTTGCTGCGATTTTAAACAAGTGTATGTTTAACGAACTTTTTAAATCATGGACGATGTGTGTTCCAGTGAGAATAGTTGAAAGCCAACCAAAGAAGTCGCGAGTACTTAATTCATTCTTTCCCAATTTGCACAGACATTCATTTACACTGTTTCTTTGCATTATAAAACAAATCATTTCTAAATTTTAATGTTGATAAAACATATAAACGTGAATCTTAATAGTTTCCGTACAGTTGCCAGAAGTTTCTTAATGCTTGATTTTATTGTGAATTGCAACATGAATCATGGAAACTAAATGTAAGTTTCACATAATATACTGTGGAAACAATGCATATTTTTAATCCTAAAAATTGCATTTTACAGTTTTTGTAGGACAGTATAAGTGAACTTAAAAGTTGTTTCAGTCCTAAAAAAAAATAATAAATAGTGTATAGGGTGAGTACCTGAGAGAAGGGTCTCGTACCTCGAGCGCAGATTTTATACTAGACGCCAGTAAGACATCTGCATATCCTGATAAATGACACAAAATGAAGATCTACAACGGAGAAATGACGGAATCAGAAACGAACTTAAGTCCTAACTTGTGCCCAAAAGAAAACGCAAGTTTTTCAGTTTCCTAGTTACTTTGGTTCTCTCGCACGTGACGAATTGTAGGACACTAAGGAATCAAAAAAGAAGTGGAGAAGGGCTCATTGCAGTGTATTGAAACATATTATACTTATCGTGAGCAGATATATAGTTTCTTCGTTAATTGAATGCAAGGGGGAAGGAACCTTAGACGTGTGGGGTGATGTTGGGGCACGTTTCCAAAACTGTTATATTGCATGTGTGTCAACAATGAATAATAATTAAATTAATTTCATGTGGACGTTCATTATTTGTGATTTATTGCAAGAAAGTTTCTTTACTCAGGGCTGCTATGTGCGGGAAAATACTTATTTTTGAGCACCCGAATTCACGCACAAATAAAAAATGACTGTGCGTCAGGAGTTGTTAGAGTGGCTCACCGTCATACTCCTTGTCAAGCATGAGCAATAGTTCCAACCATTGGGCGCCATCCACTCTAGGAATGTCCAGTGTACCTCCGTAACTTTGTGGCAGACACTTGGGACTGAGGTAGCTGTGCAGGGAGTCCCTGTCCGTGCCGTGGAAGATTATCTGCAACAGAAAAAAAACACTGCACGATTGTTCGTTTAGTTTAAAGTCAACCAGCATACCACAATACAATAGCGACCATGGTCTCTATGCATAGAGTGAATATAATTTAGAACGAAGGTAGGTGTCTGTGCGTAGGGTGAACATATCATGTGATCGTAGGCAAAACCACTGCATCGGTTAATGCTGAAAGGGGATCAGTCCATAAAAGACAAGTTTCGGGAAACTAAAATAAATAAATAAATATACAAAAACCATGCCATACCACCAATTCGTACAGTACAATTATAATGCCGTTGCTCGAAACTATTAAAGCATGCAGAAGGCTACTTATGTAGACAAAACAACTAAAATATTATTCATAATGTAAAAAAATGGGAATCCCCTGGACTCCTCCCGTTTTAGCATATAATTGATAACATTAGAGAATTGTAGTACTATGAGCTGTCTTTTTACTTAAATATTCCTAAATGTTACGAGGTATTAAACTAAACACACGAAAGACTATTTATGTTCTTATTCAGTATATGAAAACATTCAATCAAGCAGTTTGCCATGTATTCTTCACAGATATCTTGCAACAATATTTTTCACTTCTAAAATATTACTAAAATATAATCAACACAAGGATAGACACAAAACTTAATAAATTAATTATTTACTTTTCTGTTTTAAACATTTTATATATAAAATGTTCAATTAGGTATGTTCATGGAAAAAATGTCACACAGACTGATACCGTTTTTGCATGGAAAGATATTACTTGACCTCTGTAAAGCCTTAGTCTTATTTTCCCGTTTTTTTCGGACTAAACCCCTTTCAACATTAACCGATTCAATTATTAAAAGCTTTAGTGTAAACCAGTGTGGCCAACTGCTTAATAAAATCACTATGGTGCTGCTTTGTTTGTAGAAATTTTTACCGCTAATAATTATAGAAGATAAGGCTGTAACAACTTGCACGTAGATTAAGCTACTGATGTACTAGTGGTACGATTCATGATCGAGAGTGATTTTGTGAATTCACAAATAACAAATAATAAAAACAAGCATAAACAACTATTGTACCAGCACGCCGTCGATTACATTCACTCTTTGGTTGCAAATCGTTACAAATGGTAAATACATGGTCGGTACCATCTAAAACTTCTGCACTTAAGTTGCTACAAGTCGTTCTTGCGCCTGGGTGTAGCACTCAAGTTGCTGCAACAAATCGATTATGCTGGCGGGTGTAGGTACAACATTAACACCTAAGTGTTACACCTTTTGCACCACAAAGTCGAGTTGGGGCAAAGGCGTAGAAGGTGCAAAATAAACGTCTATATGCTGGAGTCAAAGCTTTGAATTGTAAACTATTGCAATTTAATATTTTAACATGATATATATATATATATATATATATATATATATATATATATATATATATATATATATATATATATATATATATATATATATATATATATGCCACAGAACCGAATATTAAACGAGAACGAATCGTAGGTTATGACTACACAAATAAAAAAGCAGGTTTGCTCATTAATTTCCAAGATATAATTATGTTTCCATGAAAAAATAATTTTCAAATGAGGTTAAGTCTTATATTTAACATCATCTTGCCTGAGGTATAAATACAACCAATTAAACAAATACTGTACAAAATTTTTTAAACAATGTAATTCGATTATTATCTTACTATAATTTCTACATGTTTGGGTGCCGAAGTCACCCGAAGTGTGGCTACCTACCACTGAGAGCTTCTCTGCATTTAAGTTCCTCATATTGGTAGACTACAAATAAGCCGCTGCGTTGATATTTTTCTTATTTATTTAGAGACAGACTAAGTTTTTTGGACATATTCACTGAATGCAACTTTATTTCAAAACGTTATGTCGTAATTTGATTTCGCACTTTATAAATCTTCTAAATCACATTTTCTGAAGCTCTTCTATAAACAGTTTCGATCGAAAATGCATCAAAATAACGTATGCACACTCTAAGAACCATTATTACAATACAGGCACATTAAAAAAATATATTATAGGAAATTAAACGTACACGAATAATTACTTGCATCAAAACTATAATTTTAAGTTTTCTTATAATTTTCAAACAAAAAGCTATGCATTCATAAATTGCATATTTAGAGGCGGCTAGGGATACAGTGAGAACTCACAAAAGGCCTGCTTATATTTTCAGCCAGTTCGTATCTTTCCGCACGTAAAGGGTAAGGAAATGTCTAACCTCTCTGGACATGTCACTTGATGTTTGCGTGTGTAAGATAACTTGTACAGTCGGCAGGAACCTGTATAGTTTGATTTTAAAATGGTTAATTACACGGTTGGAAAAAATTTCCGTGAAATTACGGAAAAGTACTGGCAAAAAATTATCCAGAAATCTTCGTAAAGTAACGGACACTCAGTTTTTCTTGATAACGGAACCCTCCGTAAAATAACGGACAATCCATTTTCTGCAAAAAAAATAAATTTATGTAATCTACTAGCACTCCATTTTATAGAAATACTACATGTTCTTATTAACTATGTGTTATCGAGATTCTGACGCACTATTTAGTAACCTGAAAATTTTTTCGAAGTTGTTGGGATTCGAACCCACGACCTTATAATAGCCAGGCAGAAGCTCTAACCATTAAACCACAGTAACAATTAATAAGTAAATGAGTTCCATGCAGTGGTAAGATATAAACTTGATAAGAGACAACTTTTGTGTTTGACATCAAGGATTCATAGTGATTATTAATACCACTTTTTTTAATAAACACAGTAAAATACACTTTAAAATTGTAGAAACATATTTTCACGAATAGGGTTAATTTTTGTCAACGTTAAAATATATGCCATAACAGCTAGTAGTTTTTTAACGGTTACATCTTTAGTGCTGACATAATCTTGAACGACCTAAAAACAATTCACTTAAATTACTCTTATGTCCGTTTTATATCTAATGATTATTTTAACTCGAATAGTTTCAAGACCGCAATACTCTGACTTCGGGAAGTTTCGGTAAGTTTAGATTTTCCCGTTATTTTTTAACGATTTTTACAATGGAGGTGTACGACAAACTGAATGGTTTCGTTGATCATACGCCATTGTTGGCGAAAGCTGTTTAATCGCAGAAAACCTATAGTTAAATAATAGGTCTGAGAACGATTAAATAAACAATAAAAATACGAAATAAATAAACGAAGGAAGCCAGTTGGTCGTAGTCAACAAACATACTAGTAATTCAAAACTGGTATATAGTTAGTGGATTATTGAAACACACACAAAAAAAAACTAGAAAAATGAAAAAGGAAAATTCAGACAAAGATCAAACAAGAGGCACGACAACGACGAGAGTGATGAACGAAGAACGACGACAACATAAACACTGCAACAGAAATGGTCTTAGACAAGACAAAATCCAAAAAATATAACAGACCATGCGCGGATCCATGGGGGGAAGGGGCCATGGCGCCTGCCTCACTTTTTTTAAAACTTATATGAATAGTTTATCCGTAAACTATTATAAATTTTGAAACTGACATATTCAATTTCTTGTTTAGGAATTATCTTAAATAGCGCCATTTTTCTCCTTTAACACTACATTTTTCCGGGGGGAGGGCACGGACCCACTTCTTTGACTCTGTGTGTGAGCATATCTACTTTTAAACAATGGGGAGCCCCCCCCCCCCCCCCAAAAAAAAAAGCCTAGAGCTGGACCCGCCCCTGACATATTCTATAATAAGGCTCTCTTCGACGACAACATGCGACGTTTCGTGAACAGGTAACTGTCCCCATCTCTTCAGATACACGAACAATCTTAAGATCTTCTCCACTTACTGACTGACAGAGTCAGTTTTCACTAATAGTTGCGATAGTATCAGTAGCTGGCTAGCGTAAATTAGCTAGGCTTTACATTGAGAAAATTCACTTGAGTTAAACGTGTTACTGAAAAACATGGTCAAATTCCGTTTTCTAAATTTATTTGCAAAAAAAATATGAAATTACTTTCATTATCTGTCGAACGGGAAATGGCAGATTATATTCTATCTTATCGCCAACAGCAGCGCTACAGGTGGTTAGCAAACTATTAACAGTGAGTTACTCAACTTGTAGGAGAACTAATGTTAAGGCTAGGCTCTTTATGCTACTTTTTTCCAAATTTTTAAAACGTAAACGAGAGCAAATATAAAATATCTGTCTGGCAGTTTTGTTAAAAAGTTTTTGCTGTGACAGCTAACTTTTGCAAAGCAAGAAATGATACCGTTTCTACAAAAAAGTAAATTGACCAGAAATTCGTTAATTAAATAATTAGCTAAAACAAAAGTACTATTGCCATGAAAATATATGCTAACATGGAGAAAACTATTTAAACAAAACGGCCAGACAGATTTTCTACATCTGCTCCCACCTAGGCGTAAAAAATTAATATCGCTAAAATGTGTGAACTAGAGAGCATATGATCTTAACGTTGCTTTACAATTTCAGTTCACAATTCCGTCAAGAGATCGCGTGGAGTGTGTTATACACTATTTTGAAGCGAATGTACATCCATGACTTGGTCGCGAAAAGATTTTCGAACCATTTTATTACAATGCCTTACGTGTTCATCTGCAGCTGTGCTTCATGTTTATTGGCAACGTGTCTTTGTTCAGACACGTCTCTCATTTCACTGCACAGACCAGAATAAGGTTATTGTGACACTACACGTACGTGATTTGCAAGCGGAATGACAAAACAATTGAGAAGTAAAAGTAAAACTGCACATGTTAATTGAAACTAAACGGTGCTAACATTATCTCGCAACATAATTGTGGGTCTACAAATAAGGCTACACGAGGTGTAGTGCAGACAATAACAGAATCATCATTTCTTTCTCCTTAGCCTACAAGGTAAATTCTACTGCGGGTAAGAAATAAAATGTTTTCTCCTGTGGGAGAGTTTGGGTGAGTGAGTGAAAGATTTTGGTCAACGCTTTTAACATCGAGGTCTTTGGCGCTGGTGAGGGGTGATAAGATGCGAGCATGGAGCAGTGCTGTAACGAATGGACGGAGGAAACGGGAGATCCCCGAGAAAACCCACATGCGAAAATCCGGGGACCGACCCAACCGGGAATCGAACCCGGATCGCCTTGGTGGGAGGCGAGAAGTCTGACCCCTCGGCTACCACGAACTGGGAGAGTTTGGCACGGGGGAAATTTCTGCCGCTAAGGGAGCAGAAAATTACGAAACTATATTAAATTGTACAGGCTTGGAAATGACAGGTGTCATTAAACTAAATTTTAAAGTGAAAATAAACCAATTTCGCGTTTTAAATTTTTAACTCTATGGAACTTAAAATTCAGGAAAGATCTATGATTGGTCAGTTCGAACCCATTACCGATACCAGCACTCAAGCGGCAGAAATTTATCCTGTGACAAACATTTAACATTGATCTGTCTAACCTGTAGTAGAATTAACCTTACTCTAGTCAACTGACATGCAGCAAGTGCCCATTGATTGAAAATCCACTATGTTGCCTTCATGCAGGGTTACACTGTGTACGAGAGAAGGCAGGAGTTAATGTTGGGCTGACTACTCAACTAGCGAGACATGCTTGTTGCCCGTCGGCCCGAATAACTAACGAGGTGAGGGCGAGATGAGTGTGGAGCAGCGGTGGAATGATAGAGGTAGGTGAAACGGGAGTTCCCCGAGAAAACCAGTCTTCCAACGGCAAAGTTTGCTTCGTTTCCCACATGCGAAAAATCCGGGACCGAACCCGGATCGCTTAAGTAGGATGTACCTATGTGGTCTGCACCCACTGACTGAAAATATAAAATAAATTAATAATCAAGTTTTTTCTAATAAAAAGTCCACACTTTGTAGTGAATATCAAGGTTTTTTTGTAGTATAAAGGTTAATTGTGTAGAAGGTAATATATCCGGCAACACTGTACGTACCCTGCTACGCAGCTTCTCTCGCAAGAAGGGCTTGAAGAGAGCGAACACCATGTTGAATATGTAGGGCTGGTTGACCACATGAATGTTCTTCACTCGGAGCGGCACTGCATCCTGCAAACATAAAACCCCAACGGATCTTATCACCACAGTGAAATGCACTTTGCATAGATATCTGAGGAAGAAAAGTATTGTTCTTTACTGATTTTAAGAAGAATAGTTAAATTTTATATATATATATATATATATATATATATATATATATATATATATTAAATTTGTATGATAAACCGTTTGTACTTCTGATAAAAACGTGGAGTTAAAGTGATGTGTGTTTAGACCAAACTCATTTCGCTGTGACGTCAATATTTTTTTTTTTTTTTTACAATTTTTCTGTTTGTCGATTAACGATACTTTAGGAATATTACTAATTTTTGAAAGAAGTGTTTAGACGAGACACGTTGAACAGAATTATGAGAAGAGTTTTCCAGTCGAGAGAAAGAGGGAGTCCATTTAGGGTGAAAGTATTAAAAGTGTACAGTTATATTAACAGATTTGTAACGGCATTCTGTTGTTTTAACGACATTGCTAGTTTAAACGTGGACCTTCCTGGGTTTATATGTTTTGTTTCCGAATTATTATTTGAAAAACTCTGCCTGTCATAATGAACGCAATGTGTCAGAAATTATTCTTTCACCAATGTTATCAAAAGCTAGTCTTCACACGCAGTGTCAGTGAAAGGAATTCCGCGGAGAAATCTATTGGGATACTCTTGAGACAGTATTATTATAACATATTTCAAAGTACTACCATGTTGTTCCATTCGGAGGTTTTTATAGTGATGAGAATAGTTGATGTTAACTTAATTTTTTTTTATGATGTGAAAGGGAGCAACTAAATGCAAACCGATAGTGCAAAGATCTCTGGTGCATGTATACTACGCTCCTGCATCATAAATTCGTCTTAAGAAAATTCTTAAAGTTATCGATCAGGCCCGATGACCGTGCGTAGATACAGGGCTTAACTGGCAAGCAGTTGTTTTTGCATCAATTATCGAATTAAGGAACGGGGTGGCAGCCCATTGCCAACGTTCAACGTGAGGGATGAGAGTCCACATGAACATATCATTACGTGCTCCGGGTCACTGTTCTTTAGTGTGAAGTCTTTCATTTCTGTTAAGACAGTTGGATTTCCGTTGTAGAAATTTGATCTTTGAAAATCCCCTCTACAAAAACTATGAAAGCTAAACAATGTTCATTACGGTAAAAAAAAAAAATGTAGTCACAATGTATGTCTACAGGGCATAAACTTTATGTCGTATAACATTAAAAATTATTGAAACAATTGAAATTGTCGGTGAACCGCCCCATAAAATGGTGATTGCTTCCCCTTACACAGTTCCGGGTTACATCTCAACTTCTTCTCATGCGAGCAACGTGTTGGACGCTGCCACTGGCAGATGGGTTTTCTAAGAGTAGTTCCGTTTCTCTCCTTCTTGCAGTCCGACTCTGCTTTGTGATCGTCTTAATATCATATTTACCAGTGTTTATGACCTCGGTACTAAGCGTGCTACATATTCAAAGCGCATTTACAATCTTAGTTATTGTCCTATATTCCTCAGATATTTAGCTGGTTTTCAGCGAAATTACCGAAAAGCGTAAGATCAGTGGTGGTCAGAAATTTTAATTTAGTGTTTAACTGAAAACTAAGGGTAGTATTTCTTTTATTTTCCTTTTTTAAGTAATGTTAAGTATGTATTGACTGAAGACACGAACAAGTTCCCTGCACAGGAAAAAAACTTTCTGCGAGACATATGCGTAAAAAGTTTTCAAACAGAGCAGTTTTGTATATGAGCATGGGAGCTTGCATGAGAAATATACTTAAAAATATATATTTTTATTGGTCATACCGTCTCACGACAGCGAGGTCATTAGAGAGGGTAACATACACAAATTTACACAACGCCAGAATCTAGGAAAGGAGTCGGCCATGGCCTACATTTAGAACCATACCAGCATTCGCCTGGAGCGATGTCGAGAATACACGGGAAATAAAAATCAGGATGGCCGGAGTCGGGTTCATCAGAATCCAAGTCCAAAGTGTTACAGTTGTGTCAATGAGAAATGCCGCGTAAATTCTACTTTAGGTCTCGTGGGGGCTTGTAAAAGAACACTGCATACGGCCGTTACATGTACATGCGTATGAATTTAGAGTTAATATTTGGTGACATGCTAGAACTCGGCGACCTATGCTCAACCGAGCATCCTCAGTTAAGTCCAGTTTACATCGAAAAATTATAGTTACAATGTTAATTACAAAATTTTAGTTACAAAAAGTTATCAACATATTCTAAGTTATGGTACACTATTTTACAGCAATATTGATAGCAAATGTGTTATTAACATTGCTGAAAACACCAGTGTTACAAACGAAGTTCAAGAATAGTGAATGGCAAGTTAATATCATTGTTGATGACAAAAATGCCTAAAACATTGCTGATAACATTGGTAGTAACATTTGTTACCAACATCGTAGAATGGATCGGGAAAATAATGTTATCAACAGTGTCCGTAACAAAGTTATTAACATGTTTCTAAAATGTATAACTTACGTTGCTAGCAAATGTATTCAACCTAAACGTTACTAACAAATGTTATTAACATTTTTATAAATTTATTATATATCATTGGTAGGAACCCAGAAATTTCAAGGGTTGAACGGCCTGCCGTCTGAGTTCCACATTCCTGGGTAGCGGTGGATCAAGGAAAGGGAGGGGGGGGGGGGCGGAAAGACCCAGGGGACTGGTGTCCCCCCTTTGACCTTTTACGTATAGTTTATCCTTAAAATATTATAATTTTTGTAAATGGTATATTTAATTTTTTGTTCTGGGAATGCCTTAAATAGCACCATTTTGCACCTTAAAAACTAAATTCTTCCGGGGAAGGGCCCTCGAAACCCTCTTCTTTGACTCGAGGCGTGGGGTGGTTACCTTTATAAAGACATGCCCCCCCCCCCCTCTGGCCAACAAAAAAAACCTAGAGCTGGATCCGTCCTTGTCCCTGTGTACACCCTTGTCTTCAAATACTTGTTCATTGGCTGCTGTTCCAGTGAGAGACCAGTTGTATATGTGACGAAGTTACGCGAGGAGCCAGTGAGTATTTTCGTGCAGGTCTGCTATTGGTTCGCAGTTCTCATGAAAGAGTTTCAGTAGCAGTAACCCAATCGAGAAAAGTAATTAACGCGTGCAGGAGTTTGGAATTTAACTTCTTAGTTCCTGTCAAAAGAGTTCGCGAAATTTTCGTGCCTGTGATCATTAGAACCAGTGATTTTCGGTGAAAAGAAATCTTCACCGCTTGTTCCGATGCCTCACGTGCACATCTGCAGTTTTGCTTCATAGTCGGTGATTGGTTGTTTTTAACTCTAAGAGTCGTGGGGTTCTGCCCGCAAATCACAGACGTGAGGTGTGACACCAACTTGTTCTGATTAGTGCTGTCAAATAAGCGATGCCTCAGCACAAATTCACTCAGTCCCACAACCAGGAAGCAGAGATGCAGATGTGCACTTAAGAGGGCGTGGTACATAAGTCAAAGCTAAAAGCAATACTCTATAACTGTATGTTTCTTGAAGCCAATTTGCGAAAATTAAACAATAGCAATACTAGACAATAGTTTTAGTCAACGTTTTAAACAAAATTGTTTCCAGTGATATGAACTTCTGAGGCACAATCTCTGACGCCGGAACCTCGTGCATTTAACTGCGGCGCAAGAGATCACGCGTAACGAATAAGTAATTTTGGATAAATATTTACTCATGAAGTTGGCAAATACCGATACCTAGGATTGTCATTGAGTATTGAGTATTGAGTATTGGTTTAACAAAAAAGCGTAGAAATCAATTTATATTTCAGCGTTTATTTATCTACCACGCACTCTTAAGGCCCTGAAACAAAGTTATGCAGAATTCTTTTCACCAAAAAATGACTAGATCTACTCTACTAATCATGGGTGGAAATGATTAAACGCGGGAAAATATGACTGCTAGGTTTCAACGTAATTTCAGCTTATCAAAAGCTCACTGACTCTCCCCTGTACTTGGGAGCTATTGCCCTATTTGACTAAGCAAATAAAACCGGCTACTGTAATATTTAATGCCTGTTACTGATCTGCAGACAGCTACGGAGTGTCACACGTGTATCACTCAATCATACATTTGGCGAGAAACTAAAATGTTTTGAAGGGTATGTTGACACAAAAACATTTTCGCGATATACAATCATCTCTAATCATGGGTTTAAAAATGACCGTCAGGCGCGCCGCACAAACAGCCGGACAATAGCAGAAGACAGAATAGCACACAATAACTCTGAGTATAGTCTGCTGTGAGATAAAAGCGAGGGATGTGCAGTTTTCTAAGATAGAAGAGACTTACCTGTAGCCAATCCACTATCCTCTTGGCGAAGGGCGGGGTGAACTGCCACACCTGCTGCAGAGACAGGCCGTCCATGTCGAAGATGACGACGGCGCCGCAGATCTGCGACTGTGGCTCCAACATTGCCGCCTCGAGGAACAGCACTGCACCCTTGAACACCTCGTCCAAGCACACCTTGTTGTGCTTCCACTTCTCTGCGGGACACACAAACACCGTCACCTCTGATAGTGTTATCAGTTAGTGGAACTGGCGTGTGAGCCATACCATAGCGTGGCACGTAAAGAATTTTTTCTTGTATAACTATTAAAAATATTTCGAATGTGTTTATCTACGAAAAGAAGACATAATTCAAAATTTGTCCCAATGATTCTAAAAATGCTGTCCGCTAATTCACACCATGATTTCCAAGCTCCTCAAAAGTGCTAAAAATGACTTTCACGTTGCTGTAGCTGAGAAAATATAAACAGTAATTGTAAAACAAACTCATAGAAACCTGCATTGAACTTTACCTCATACTTTCCACAAATATAATTAACAGGGTGTTCGCTTGAAGTCCCATTGAAAAACTGTTCTTACGAGAACACTGCCCGCTAGTTTAGTACTTTACGTCTAGAGGCGACGAGATGTTTGACGGACGTGTTATATTCGTCTTATCGCCTTCCTTGTTTTCGTGCCTCAAACGTAAAAAAAGCTAGCGTCCACTATACATCTACTGCAAGACCATTGGTGCAGCGTGTTACGAGAAAGTTTATATAAGCGATACTATTAAACGTGCGTTTGATATTTTGTCTACAAAAAACACAATAAATCAAGGTTTCTCTGTCTTTGCTTTTTAGATGTAGTGCTTAGATATGTGGTTTCATAACACCTCGAAATGGCCAAAAACAGATTTTTCAGTATACTGGCATGTAAAAAAAATATCAACCGGAATCGTAGAACGGAAATAGAGAAACATGCGATGGACTTTTCTTTGCCCTTTACATAAAGAAAATAAAGTAGGGTCGCCGCTTAAACTCCCGTAGAAGAAAACCACGACTCAAACACTACACGCCGCATAAAGGTGATGCACTTGACACACGAACCAGTGTAGACCTTATCGCCTGCGAGTTACCGTGACTCAAACACGGGATTTAGAGCGTGCTGTACAGGACTTTTAAGTCTGCTACACGTTAAGAAGATAGTTAAAATTCTTGCAGGCGAGTCTGACATGGGAAAATTCCGCCCGCTAATTGCGCTTGTAACGGTAAGGAGATAGGGTAGACGAATTCTGCGCGGTCGAGGTCTACAAGTGCTGAAGACGTAAGGACACAGCTTGCACATTAACCTCACCCTAATCTCTACACCGTAAAAAAAATTAGGTAAATTTACTCTACATGTAATGGAAGCTAATTACCTCTACAAGTGAGGGAAAATTACTCAACACGTATCAAGGAAAGTCACTCAACTGGTAATGTAATTTTTTATTACATATTGGCGCAAGACCTCTAGGACAATTTGACATAACGCGCGAGCGAAACTTCCGAGTGGTTTGTGTGGCGAATAAACTACCTTGCGGAAATTTCCACACATGTTCGGTGTGACGCCCTATTTTATTGATACTTTTATATATATAAATTAATGTAGTTTAGGTTAATTGTGATGATTAATTGTAATGAAGGGGCCTTTATTGTCATATGTAACATATTGCCATCCATTTTAACTTCAGTATTGATTGTGAGGGGTCTGTGGGATCCTATGATAGGCCAGTATAAAAACACTAGAAAATATGAATATTACTAATATTATCAAAGAGGTATCGTGTCTGGTATAGTTTTAACCTACGGAATGTCACAGACTCGAATATGCTAGTAACATTAAGATAATTTTATGTATAATGATTTTAGTTTTTAAGAGTGATAATTGCCCGCCGGTCTGGCGACAATAGAGCAGATGATGCGTGAGCCTTACCACATGCTGTGTGAGAAGGGGGGCGCCCTACCTCCCCCTGTCCCCTTGCCATACAATTCTCTTTCTTTCTCGCCTACACATTTCTTCTCCTTTTCCCCTTCCCCAACAGGCCCCGTGTAACTTACGTAATTTGAACTAGAATTATATTAATTGAAGATAGCAAGTAGTAATTAGGCTAAGTGTTTTATTTGTAATTGCTGTGAGAATGTGCCCATGTTTAATTTGATTTTAAATAAATACGGAGCTTCCACAAGGGACGCACGCAATGTTCGGGCCAGGTCTTCGCTCTGATTGGTCGGGGGAACCTACCCGCCCCTATGAGTCCGGTGGGGCGGGAAGGGGACGCCGCCCAGGAGAGCAAAGTTGCGAGACGCGGAGCACTAAGGGAAAAGTCTTAAGACGAGCCGGGTGTGTGTGATCTCGGGGGGACAGGTGTCGGGATATTCGTCGTCGGGTTTGTAAGGTCGGTGGACAGCGAGCTCGGGGTCACCGGTGGGTGGACATTCCGGGTGATCGCGGCCGGTACCTGCAACATAATTAACGTCGTGACCGATCAAAAGCCGCCGGAGGAAGCGCCTATTATTTTCGTCGAAAGAAACTTTAAGTATCTACCTCTCGTGACGCAACCCGCAGTGCGTGAGTCCCTTAGGCTGATTAAAAAAGAAACTCCTTTGTTATTTTATTTCAATTTGAGCTAGCCGGGCATACTACAATATTACTTAATACGAACCCAATCATCCAGCATTAATCTCGTAAGAGACAGAGCAGCGACACCTCTTATCATAACCAAACGCGGGTCACGAGCAACCATCGACAAAATCGTCGCATCGGAAATCAGATTTCCCTCTCAAAGTTGGGGAATATTCCCATACATATGATGAGTAACATTACTAAGTTTTTTACAGTGTAGGCAAAAGTCAGCGAACTATCGCTTGCAGTCATCTCGCAGACAACTCGCCTCTATGGAACATTCAATGGCGGCTATCATTTCATGACGCAATATTAAGGCCTCGCTCCTTAGTCTTGCAGTGGTTTCGAAAATGATATTTTTTTTTAACGCAAATTAATACAGATATCAAATATTCACCTTACAATTTTAACACTTATATATCATTGTTTGTAAATTAATTTTTTCTGCTACAATACATCAAACGGATTTTTAGATTTTTTCCCCTGAAATATCATATAATTTGTGGTCAAAATAAGGCAAAATGAAGCAAATTATTTTTTTGCTAGCAAGCGGGACATTACTAAAAAAAAAAAACGTTCTCCCAAAATCGTGTATCATATGACTGTACACAGTCTCAAAAATTTTTAAAGCATTTGGTTAAAAAAAAAAGTATTCTAGTTATTTGCAATTGTTTGAAAAAAAAATGAAAGATCGTGACCTTAAGGTGTCTCACTACCTGCGTTTCAAAAACACTGCAGCGAGTTAAGACTATTCACATTTTGACGGAACTATTTATCGCGCATTATGTTTGTATATCTACGAAAAGAGTCCATGAACTTCGAACTGTGTCGCTATAGTTTTAAAAATTCGGCACGTTAGTTAAAAACATAATTTTTCGGGCCCCTCAAAACAACCAAAAATTATTTTTCCTGACTGCCGTATCTGGAAAAATAACAACCGGATTCGAAAATCACAACTATAAAACCAAGTGTTAGACTTAAAACTATGCTGCCCACATATTAAATAACGTAGTCACCGCTTAAAGTCTCTTAGGAAAAAGGATAATGGCAAAGCACAGCACGCCATCTGAGTAGCTTGCACAGAGAGGCGATAATGCGTTATATATGTCAATCAGTGGCACCCTTACCGCTCCTGCCTCACACACACTATATCGGGATGCCCCTTAAAGATAAAAGTGTACCGTATACTTCTATACCTTTTAAAAGATTCAGCGTCAGATTTTCATACTTAAATCGGACTGCAAATAAACTCATTGAACTTTATAAATAAAATGAGGGCATAAAAAAATGAGTATACACATGTGAAATGTTCCATAAGTGCTATTACTACCCAGACATCACGCACTTACGATGAGTAATTTTCGTATAAACTTGTGTCGGCCAAAACTCTGCACACCGCTCGGTGGCCTGGTAAGACGGCCACCTTAATACTGGTGTCTATGGAGAGTACTTCGAACGCTAAACCGAACATTGCCGATGGTCGGATGATACAAGCGCAACTGGTGGTAGAAAATGTCCCTTGCCAACTTA
This sequence comes from Medauroidea extradentata, assembly GCA_003012365.1. Taxonomy (NCBI): domain Eukaryota; kingdom Metazoa; phylum Arthropoda; class Insecta; order Phasmatodea; family Phasmatidae; genus Medauroidea; species Medauroidea extradentata. The sequence continues at coordinate 37,830 of PNEQ01055569.1, forward strand.
ATAACATCACAGCTTCCTGACCTGTAGTATAATCAAACTTTTCAGTAAATGATATTCTAACGTTGTGCATTCTGATTTTCTGTCAAGTCCAGGGTACGTATTTTGTTCTGGCTTCGTAACGTTTTATAAAGTATTGTAAGTTAAATAGTGATACTGTTACCAACACCTACTTTGCTAATCCCTAGCCTTTTTCTAAAGGGAGCTTTAGTTGATTTTAATTTGTAATTTAGTGACACAGTAAGATGAAACCTGAAAACACGCCTCATAATAACAGTGAGATATGAAAGGATACAATATCAAATTTGTCTTTGCTGCTTAAATATTTACGAGATACCAGTATAATGTAATCCGAACACACCAAAGCTCAAATTTTCTTCCTCTATAGCTTTAGATAGTAGCTGACAAGGGAGCGCGTCATTTGCCCTAAAAATATATTTATCCAGGTAACACACCCAACAAGGCGTTTGCCCTAAAGTCTCTTGCCCTTACGGTTTACATTTTCATATAACTTATTGGAGAGGAAACAGCTGTACTTTCTTTCTTTTCTATTCAAGTAAAATAGTTTTGTACATGTACGTAGACAATTTCTCATCTCCATAATAAACCAGGTAAGTTAATGATATTAGGATATTCTCCCACAAATTATTCAATTTGCTTTGAATTCTGTGTAAAATATATTTTGACATAATGTTCTGTGGCCAATTTATTAATTTTAATTTGTGATACAATATTGGATTTAGATAAATCTTTAGAAACACTAAACCTTTCGGTTTTGGGCCAACAAAAGCTAGTAAAAATAACTGTGAAATTCTTCACCTTTAAAATACATATTAACCAAAGACATACATTTTAAATTATTTTTACTGTCATATTGTGCAAATCTTAGTTTTATACTTACTGCCGAGCTCTAAAATAAGAATTCTGCGGCCAAACTGATCTCTCTTGGGCAGCACAGTAATGATGTTGTGTTCGAAGACTTTCTTCTCTGAGCTGGGCTTCAAGTTTTTGTATATCTCATGGTGCTTCACTTTGAATTGGTAGTATCGCTTTATCTGTAATTACACATGTTCTTTGTAGTACGGAACAGACAATACTGACTGGGGATTAAGAGTTTGTACTTAATATTGAAGATATGCCAGTTTATTATAGCGTATAAAATATTCAAATTTCGGCTATATACACTTTATAAGAGGTAATATGTGAGCATTATTAACCTGTGACAACAATAATGTGTGACAAAACCTCCTTTCCTCAACCAATATTAAACTCATTGTTCTGAACAATCTTACTGAAGATGTTCGTGAAAGCATATATTTCGTTACATGTAATTAGAACTGGCATCACTCCTTAGTTTATGAAACACAAACCGTTTGGAAATATGGTCGCATAATATAAAAGGAGTAAGCGGGAATTTGTACTGTGACCTAATTACAAATAACTACATATGTTTAGAACTACGTTTTGAACGATGTATTTCAGCCTAACTATGGCGTAATTTTTAATTAGAAATGATTATAGATTGCTACGGAGCTAATTAGATATTTTCTAACTTTGCACATTATTAAGCTCACAAAGTGGTGTTAAATACTTCTTACCTTGAGCTCAGAGTTTATGGAATGTACGTTACATTTTGACACGATTTATACTAGTATATACTCAGTTCTCAAAACTAAACATGAAGGTCGCTTATTCTGCAGTACTCTAGAAAAATTATCTTATTTCGTATCTTGTTTATCATTACAGATAGTAATCCTGGCTGTAGTTAAGCTATTACCACGAACCAATTCATAATAAGAGAATGTAACACTACAGGAACAACTGAACGCCTAGTAATAAAAATGAACAAAACGAGTAAATGTAATTGTAAGGGATCGACAAAAAAACATTGACTATAAATAGCAAAAACACTGTGGCGGATTCATAAGAAAATTTAAGTAATATATGATAGCATGAAATATATACAATGTAGAAACAAGTAAAAGCAGCAGACATTGTTCTAACGTTAAGAAAATATCAGTTAGAAAAAGTTTTGAGATTGAACGCCTAAGAACAGGTACTGAATTTAAGTTTAAATATCGCGAATGTTATTTAAAACATAGCAAAATCTTCATAAAGCAATAGCACTATAGATAAGAGTTGCCGATGATAACTGATGGAAAATTTTGGCAGATAACAGTATGCTGTTGCTGTCTCAACAAATACGACCTTCGGATTCTCTGATCAAGTTTACGTGCAACCAAATGTGTACGATAAAGAATTCAACCTTACGAAATAATAAAACGTAGAGATTTCTCGTTTTACAAGTCAATAAGATTGTTGAAATAAGAGTTATATATGAAGCGCTCAGAATAGTGTAAGTAAAAAAAAAATTATATTCCTGTGTAAAGTATGTTTGTGAAGAAAACATTTTATTTCTGTTTCTCAGAAATCTGAAATAACTGTTGTTTGCATGCAAGCTTACTCTGTGTTAACTAAATGTATGCTAAAATTTTTACATACATTCTTATTGTAAACTAGATAACAGCGAACAGTCTCTATGGACATACGCCACTTGTGTTCCGAGTCTCATATTCGTGTAAGTATAATTTGGAATCCGTGTTGATAAATTTACCTAGCGTGAGGTCGAAACACGGTAAAATTTATACTAAGTACACTACTGTATTTTTATTATCAGTGGAAAATCATTAAAAACATCTTAGATTAAGCGAAGCATTGAAATATGAAAATCGACGGTAAACAGTTTAATAACAAATATGACACATATCTTGGAAGTTAACAATCATATTGAAGGACGAACAGCAAACGACGCCAAGTTAAATATTTATTATTAATCGTACGGCACAGAAGTATTTATGTAAAATGTATATATTTAAGCCTGTTAACCAATTAACAATCAACCGTACAGAGTTCTTAAGGGCGGGGTCTACCAGAATTTTCTTCACCATTATTTAATTTTTTATTTGTACCAGACACTTTTTTTTTCTTATTTTAGACACAAAATGTGACTAAATTTGGCTCTTATTAATTTTTTTCTTTCATAGTTTTCGCGTAATGACTTGTTAAAGTCATATTTTTCATGTTTCCGTTTTAAGGACTGCACTAAAACCAACTGATACACGAAACTAAAAAAAAAAAAATCACAGTGAATAATGACATTGCAGGCTACAATGTCATGCTCACATAAATAAAAAATAAAAATTATTTGTACTTAAAAAAATATTGAATTTTTTAAATTTTTATTTTCAGTTTCAGCATTTTTAAAAATACAAATAACTTTTATTCCTTATTTTTATGAGCATGTCATTGTAGCCTGTAATGTCTTTATGTAGTGTGATTTTTTTGAGTTTGGTATATCAGTTGGTTTTAGTGTAGTCCTTAAAACGGAAATTGGAAAATATGACTTTAACAAGCCATTACGCGAAAACTATGAGAGATAAAAACATTTTATAAGAGCCAAATTTAGTCATATTTTGTGTCTAAAATAAAAAAAATTATCTAGTACAAATAAAAATAAAAAATGGTAACGAAAATTTCGGTAGAGCGCGCCCTTAATGTCCTATGTCTCCTTGAAATGGTTGGTTTCTACGGATTTGAACAGTACCAACTGTAAAATGTTAAAGTTAGTGGCCGGTTGTCATATTGGTAAGGTCTTTGTACTTGAATAGACCATGCCAAGGATTCTGACCAGTCAGATTTTAATACTTCATTTTCATTTAAATTAAGTCTTTCGAAGAAAGGTAGCTGTCTTGATTGATGATTTGCACGTTTTAAGGCCATGTTCATAGTTTATAACATTGGTGCGAAAAATGCAAAACTTTATTAAAGGACTGCTTTCAAAAATTCAAGACTAAGAACAGTCACACGATGCACAATACTGTGGACGCGTTTTTTTATAATGTACCATTCGACAGCAAAAAAATAATTTCCTTCATTTTTCCTTATTTTCACGACGAAAAACGTGGTCCCTTGGGTAATGAAATCTAAAAAACCCTTCAGTATAATTCTACAAAAAAATTCAGCTACAAATTACAACATGTAAGTGTCAAAACTATGCAGCGAAATTTTGATATGAGTATTATGTAGCAATAAAAAAATAATATTTTTGAAATCACTGCAAAACTCCGTAACAAGGCCTTAAAATAAATTACGTATTTGGATTGATTTTGGCTTATTTTTATAACATAAAGGGTAAAATTGTGGGTGCAAAATTCTGAAAAACTATTAGCTTTATTTTTACCAAAAAATCCTACAAATTAAGATACATTTGTGACAAAACAATGTAGGGAATATTCGACAAGGAAACAATTTTGGTTAAAAAAACAATATTTACAAAATCACTGTAAAATTACCGGGCGTAGCATTAAGCCGATTTTCAGAATAATCGTATCATGCCAAGGTGGGTAGGAAGTTAGGTATCTAGCCAGATTTTTCCAAATGTTCTTAAAATGAAATCTCGACGCAGGTTTGAAGGATAAATATTATGCGAGCATTGAGATAAATCTGATATGTACTGAACTAAGTGTGCCAAACACAACTGTCATAGACAGAAATTAACGAAGTGAAAAAGTATTACAGAGTTATACAGTAGCTTCAGAAAACCAGTTGAAATACATACAGTAGAGTACAAAATCCACAAAAAAATTCCATGCGAGCTCAAGGGCAAACAATCAATTTAAAGTTTATCTATAGAGACGAAGAAATGATGCGATTTCGACAAACAAAAATAACATTAAGTATGAAATGCGATAACGTTACAACACGCAATGCATTCATCGCCGTAATCATGAGTCAATAACACCACGTTATCAGACATGAAAGCTTCTGCACTTGCAAAAAGAAAAATGATATGGAACGAAAATGCGATTGAAAAACACTGAAGAAAAAAAAATCACCAAATTTATTGGTTCAAAATTATTCATAGGCAATAAATGCCGAATGAAAACCGTTACAGATGCGAAAAAAAGTAGAAAAGCACACTGCACTAACATTAAAACCCAAAATCACCGATAGGTGTAAACAGTGTAAATTATATTTATCTGATATGTATAAACAATTAAAGCACATCGAAATGTTAAGGTGCGTCCTTAAAATTCAGTTTTCAGGGGTGAATGTTTGAAGTATCAAGGCACATAAATAAAATATGATTAGAGAAAGGGTCCAGGATATCAACTCAAGTAAAGAGACACAGTTTAACAAATTAAAGATATCTTTTATAAAAAATAGTGAGAATACGTCTAAGCGTTTAGCGGTTAATCTTCCAATTCAATGAGCGGGAGTTATACAGTATAACGAAACCAATCATCGCTAGAGGTGAATCATACGCACTCCTATAAAACATTCACTAGTAAATGAAGTAAGACTGATTTTACTTAGAGACTGCAATATACCACTGCATCTTAGTTAACAGACTACTCGCCTTCTACAACTGAGCTGAATTCCCGGCGAGTCGCTGCCAATTTTCGCCAGCGGGTTTTCCCGTAGGACATATTTTTACCCAGTAATTTTATTCCACCGCTTCTCCATAAAGTCAGTAATCCAAAAGCAAGCTGCTCAGAGCTGGAAAATAAGTGTTCTCTTTCTTTATTATGAGATCAGAGTACAATTTTAATATGAATAGGACCTGGAGTAAATCGAAGAACCCACACAGTAAAAAAAATTTGTACATTTACAAGGAAATTCTTGTAACGTAATATCAGAACATTATCAGTCAGATAATAAAATTACGATGTCAGAAACCTTTTTAAAGTGGTTACAAATATCGTATACAACTTTGGGAACTAGTAAAATAATGCTAATGAGCAGATTTTTCGAATTGAAACAAAATAAACATAGGAGACCTTTCACATTTTACAAAACATTTCGTACTTTCACAAAAAATTTTTTTTGGAAACTAGTTTCCAAAAAAAATTTCGTAACACTACAAGCAATTATTGTAAAATGAACCAGATATTAGCTGTAAATATACAAAATTTGTTTGTAGATTTACAGAAATGTTTGTAAATATACAAAAAAAATTTGTAAATTTACAAGATTTTTGTAAATTTTACAAAATATTTTCGTAGTGTTACAAAAAACTTTTTTGGAAACTAGTTTCCAAAAAACCTTTTTGTAAAAGTACAACATTTTTTTTACTGTGCATGGTTGAAAACACTCATGGACTGGGCTTGCCGCGCTGTCCCACCTCATTGTCCGGAGTTCCCCATTTTCGAATCACAACACTTTAGCCGTTTATGTCACTAAGATTTTCTTATTGTAGCGCTTAAACATTGTACTATGGCCTTCAGATTCAAACGCCAATTTTTCTAAAGGTATTACCTGGCGGTTGTGAAACACCAAGCAACTATTTATGATATTAAAAATTATGTATTAATAATTACAACATAATTATTAATATGATGTAACAGACTGATGAATTTATTCCAATATAAAATTATATATGGATACAGCGGGGAAATCACAAGCATCTTAGTGCCACCGAGGGAAACAGTGCAGCAGCATGCAGCTTGTACGATTGAAGGATGGTTATGTCACAAGAGTTATCATTGGCCAAACGAGATGAGGGACCCGCCAATAAGGAAATAAGAAAATCAAGATGATAAGTTATATAGACGCCTAGCAAGCAGTCAATTTTTTTCACGCAGTTAATCACCCACTCTAATTATCCATTTCAAATAAATGTTATTCAAGAACAAAAAATAAGTTAGACACTAGTAACTTAAGCATGGCTTAAGTTAACCCATCCTTAAGGATGTTAAAGTGCGGTAAAATCATAATTTTATATTCATATAAAATATTGTTTGTTACATAGACGACACTTGTAAATACTGTTTCCTTATACAAAACAATTTTAACTCCCATAGTTTTCTTATAACGGTGCGGCAAAGTCATAATTTGCGTGTTCTGCTGCCATGCAAATAGTGAAAACCAATTGACATACGTTAGAGAAATATTTCACAGCGAATTAACATGCCACGTGTTAAGTACTGAAACATTTTTTTTTTAAATCCCGTGAACTCTTTTTGTATTTTAAAAAATTGCTGAATTTTCAACTTTTTTCTTGTACTTTTGCGATTTTTTTTTTTAATTCAAAATATTAAGTTATGGTCTTTTAAATTATTTATTGCATGGCTCATGGGATGTGCTATCACCGTGAATTATTTTATTCAAGTAGGTCAGTTGGTTTTCACTATTTGCATGGCAGCAGAACAAGCAAATTTCGACTTTTTCGCACCGTTATGAGAAAACTATGAGAGTTAAAATTGTTTTGTAAGAGGAAACTGTGCTCACAAGTATCGTCTACAAAACCAACACTATTTCATAAAGATATAATATTATGATTTTATCGCACCTGAACACCCTAAGTGGGAGTTCAGTGTGATACTGACCAGCACCGTCGCAAAGGTTATGATAAATGTACTGATTGAAACATTTACTCATGGACGGAAGAGAATTAAGAAGAAATGATTGCTTCAATAACTCGTTATTCTGATTATACAAGATGCTACAATTGCCCTGCGCCAGCCAAATACGCGAGATCAATTTTCTATAAATAAATTTAAGTACAACAGATTTAAAAAAAAAAAATTCTCGTACGAATGAATTCTAATCACACATACACATTTTTTGAGAGTCATTTTGTAGTAGTTCACTGTTTGAACTATGTATTTACACAATGACCCGTCTATATTTACTTTTCAGTCTGGAAAAAAATTGTACTATACACGAATTTCGGTTAATGTACTCTTTTCGGTCACTCCATTTTGGTTCGTATCAAAGTTCGGCCAAGTTCAAATTTTCACTCTAAATTAATAATAAGATAAACATTTACTACTAACAAAGTTAGGCCTAGCACTATGAACATTATTGCTTATAATCATATGTCTATAATGGTGAGTTTTCAGTCCTGCGGTTAATTTGAATCTCTGGGGAAACATCCGTGGCACGACTAGGCGAGGATGAAACTTCGTTAATTCTCTAATTCCTTCCGCGGGATGAGGTTCAGGTAACAACACAACTCAAAGTCCTGAACTGAGTGAAGCAACTGCGAATTTTCCTCCCTAGCCGGGAATCTAACCCTGGAGCCTTGCCCCTAGGACCGGGAGCAGTAACAACTTTTTTAAAATGTTTGTTGCTAGCTGGGGATCTGAGCTCTTACTCACTTTTTTTATTTTTGTTGTGGCGGATGGAGACCAATTGTAGGGACACAGATGGACACAAACTAACGCCCAGCCCGACCAGGGAATCGAACCCAGTACCTCCCGTAGCCTAAGCCCGTGCGCTGTCGACTAATCTACGAAGGTTGGCCACCACTGGGCATAGTGGTCGGACTGTCACAACTACTTAACGTTAAAAACAGTTGTTTACCAGTTCATAGGCGCTCTCAGGATAGAACTTGCAAGGCCTTAGGAACCTGACGAGCCACGCCTCGTTGTCAAGTGGTACCGTCAGCCGGTCATCCTCTGAAAAAATATCACAATACGCATGAATACAGAACGTATACTGAAATAATTGCTCCTACAGCATAAGTCGTACGAAACTGCAAGAAACTGCAATACGAGCAACACAGAAATTTAGAGCTGCCTGGTCTCGAGAATGCACACGGAATTTTAAACGAATATTAGCACTTCATGGAAATAATTTTGCCGCGTATAATGCAGCTTTAACTTACAATAATTAGGGACCCGAAAATTTCGCCGGTTCAAAGACTTCTACGTCAGACTAATCAATGTTGTATGCATTCTAGCTTCAGCTATCTGTTCATTGGTTGCTTTGTCCAAACAGTAACATGTTTCAGCCTATGAAAGGGCACTGGACTCTGTCCTTATTTATTCCCAGGCATGTAATTGACTTAACTCTATCCCAGGGCATGCCTGGCCAAATTGTAGACCTATTCAGTTATACAGGGGCTAAATTTTATATTTGCAGTCTAGCTTGTCCAGAAAAGAAATTACGAAATTTTAGGATCTATAACATTAATACAAATAATCATGACGTGCAGTTCTATAATGGCATATTAGAATAGTAAGTACAAATCCTCTAAGAGTACAAGTAAAGATTCAGAACATTATTTTCTGAGAAAACAAAAAATAATAATAAACTGCAATAACTTATGTATGCTTTACGCATATATTTACACATCACAGTACCAAAACAAGCTCTTAAGTAAAAAATGTTATTGGTCAGGAAAATGAAAGAAATTTATATATTTAATATACAACCTAATATACAACCTTTTATGTTATCAAGCTTATGTCATACTTTATTCACTGCTGATGACAACCATCAATTCTACTAAACTAATGGTCATTTATGCTATTATTTATAAAATTACTAGTACACTGGTTTAACATTCAAGAGTTCAACAGAACTGGAGCATTAATTATAGTAACTTCATTTGTTTTCAACTTCTTCTTAGACATTTTTGTGTTGTTATGCAGAATATTTAGTTTCTACAAGTATTGACACTTGCGTGTGCTGCCAATTACATGTTATCACGTTAGGATTGGGTTTTCAGAAATTAACCAAAAGTCAATCCTAAAGATATCAAATACGATTAATTCGGAGGCTTAATGTAATTTTCTTATAGGTAATTGCGTTGGACCCTCGGATGTTAAATCAGAAAATATTATTTCTATATCGCTGCAACTTGTTCTATATAGTTGTGGTACTTAAATAGTAAAGGGAATTGAAGGGCATTTCATAGAGTATATAACTAGTTATATCAAACGTACAAAAACAGGCTCTTTGCATGTTTAATAAATTCAGCAAACATTTCTGTAATTTTACTGACTTTCGCTGTGGGCGTTCTCTACAAAATGAAATATCTTGCCCGTTAAATAATAGTGCTTGAAAATTATTTTACCGGCATCTTTCATAATTATACCCTGATGAACGTACATGCTTTAAAAGCAAAAAAAAAATGATATTTACATATCCTTAGGATAAGCATCAATCCGTGCATGTGCCACTCATTGCACATATCATACCGTGCATGTAACAACTCGTGCAAACACATAATCTTGCAAAAACATCCATTCAAGCACTACCTCATGAAAACATTACCACAACACCACATCACAAAAGTATCACCCTGTGAAAGCAATACGCCATGCAAGCAAGCACTAACTCACACAAACCAGCAAGCATCACCCATTGCAAGCACGCATCGCCCATTGCAAGCACGCATCGTCCATTGCAAGCACGCATCACCCATTGCAAACACGTATCACAATGTGCAATCATGTATCACCCCATTGCAAGTACGCATTAAAAAGTGCAAGCATGTATCACCCCATTGAAAGTACGCAACACAAATTGCAAGCACGCATTGTAAATTGTTAGGATACATCACAAATCGCAATCACGCATCATAATTGCAAGCAGGCATCATCGAGTGCAACCATGCATTACTCATTTCAAGCATTAACCAGTGCAAGCAACACTCGGCATAAGCTTAACTACATACAAGTTTCACATTGCGCAAGCATCACCTTGCACAGTGTTCTTCCCACACAACCATAACCATCACGTCACCACGCGGAAGCAACAACACCTGCGCCAGAAAACCCACACATCAGTCGCTCCGCACTACAGTTAGCTACAACACACTCCTGTGTAGCGCCTCACCTCGCAGCAAGTCTTTCAGCGCCTGAACTGACTCCTGCACAAGGTCAGGGGTCTCCCTCAACTCCTTGCGGGCAATCTCCTTCAACTCGCTGTCTGGCTCGTCCAGCTCGATGGTCAGGTTGAAGTCGTTCAGGTTGATGAAAGGCTTCTCCTTGATATCGGACAGCAAGTGCTTCATCTCTGCAACGACCATGCAAACACGTTTTCATACAACTGCTCCTTTGTTAATGGTGTTCTATTAAATGGTCCACACCAGATAACATTTTGTGACAATTCCATGAGCCAAAAATGGCACCATGTATGCTTCATATACTTCACCCTTACCGAAAATCAGACAATGGATGTAGGCAAAGTAAAAAAATGTATGAACTAGTTTTCAATAAGACTGTTAACGTAAATTATAAAACATTCCCAGGATTACACCCTCCGTATCAAGCAAAGTCATATATATTGCCAAAAAAGTACATCACCAAATCTTAAATATGGTCCACAGTTAATGTTATTTCTTAGACTCTAACATTACCCGAATTTCTCCCATGTAACAACACACACACTTAATATATATGAAATGACACAAGCGAATGCAAATTATTTAAGTTAATTTTCATATTTCTTTGAAAGGTTGCCATATCATTATATTCACTGAAGCAACATAATCATTCCTTTAGGTCTGTTTTCCTTGCTATCAAGATAGCCTGAAATATTATTAAAATTTTACTTGTAAGTGTTTCTTTTGATGACTGTATGTATTACTTCATTTGTAGCAAATAATATTCCGAGACACAATTTTGTCTTTATAAAAATTAAAACTACATTCATCATAACGATTAATAAAACAGGTTTTACACCCATTACAACAAAAATTAAATATTTTTTACCATTAAGCTCTCTGCAGTGCTGCATAAGGATATATAATTCTTCCGTGGCCTAAGAAATTCAGTGTTCTTAGCGGTTAGGAAATACTGCGTACATGCGTGTTTGATTATCCTGCCGCGCGCAGACAATTATTGTGGATGTTCACTATAAACATCATGTGCTGTACCTTAATTATCACACATAACCATAACCGAAACTTTGTTCTTGGCAACTGAAGGTGTGTTTTGAACTTTAACCTTCACAGGACTGAACATTTTCCTTAAAAATACAAACGCTGTTTCAGCTGCAGCGATAAATTGCTAAAAGCAAAATGTTTGCTGTTATGTGAGCTAATTAAAGTTAAGTAAATGATGTTTACACTGAACATCTACCCTTCGTCTGTGCGACGCAGCCATGGAAAACAGAAATCAGGATGACTGGAGACGGGGTTTGAACCCGAGTCTTCCCGAATACGAGTTCAATGTGTTACAGTTGCGTTGCGCCACCTCACTTGTCGACAAAATTGTTAATGAGATGTTTTCGGTGACGCACAGACACGTATCGAAAGATAAATGGCTGTAGTACAATTAAAAATATAGATTCATACATTTACATTATTTTTATATTACATTTACTAAATGATTTTCATTATAAAAACCTTTATATTCAAACAAATAATTATTCGTCAACATTTAATACTCTCACTCTCAAGGATTATCTAACCGAAGAAAAATTCAAGAAAACATTAACAGAAAACATGTATAAACTACATGCTCCCGCAAAAAGGGCGAAGATAAAATCACTTTAAGAAGCGAAAGAAAGGTTCAACGTAATTGCTTACATTTTAGCCCAATTACATCACATATACAGTCGATAAAAATAGTAAGAACGTAATAAGTTATGAGATTAAACCTCATACATAATTGATATTTCTGAATGTTCACAATCACTGGACTCGAACGAAAAAGAACATAGTTTTTTTTTATCAATGTCATTAATATACTACAGTGATCATTTCTCGACACTGCGCATTTTTCTGTTTGTCTGAATTACAGATTACGTCTCTAACGATCTCGTAGCAGACGATAATTAGGCTTGTTTTACCTGGTAAATTACTAACTTTGTGAGAGATCTGGAGAGAAATCTGTAATAGGAGTCCCAAGAACCGTATTTCAATGACAGCACTTCTTAATTGATTAAAATAATGACTTGATGGAGGGGAAGTTGCATACGTCTATGGGTGGTCCTGAATGTTTCCTCTACCTCGGTAGAGCATTGCTAGGAATACAGAAGCTAATTTTGTGATGGAGCACACAATGGAAGCACACTCGGTTGTTTTTGACTACACGAGGCTACACACGAACCTTGCGTCTGGATGGCTACTTGCAAGATTTGGAATACAGAGACGTTGATTTATTACGAAGAATATTTTTATCCTACTTGTTTCAGTTCCGTATTTGCACATTTGCGTCTCTGCTTCACGGTCAGCGATTTGATGTTTTTAACTCTCATATTTTTGGGAACTTCTATCTTCAAATCACAGACGTGCGGTGTTTCAGTAACCTTATTCTTAAAGCCAGTGATTTTTGGCGAAAAGAATTCTGCAACAACTTGTTTCAATGTCTTAGTGCACACCTGCAACTCTGGTTCGTGGTTATTGGCAGAATATAGTAGGACAGAGGCTTGGCCCATTTGACAGCACAAACCAGAACAATGTTATCGCAACACCACATGTCGGTGATTTTCGGGTAGAACCCCGAGACACCGAAAGTTAAATACTTCTAATCACTGACCATGAAGCAGAAGGCATTGATACAAATTATTGCGATATTCTTTTCTCCATAAATCAACGACTCTACTTATTCTGATTGACGCAGTCAAATGAGCGACGCATTTGCAACAAGCAACGCAGCCAATAACCATGAAACACAGCTGCAGACGTGCACATAAGACACTCAAGCAGGCACACAATTATTTCCACCAAAAATAGTGCTTTTAGGAACACTCTGTTTTGGTATGGACAGGAATTTTCGCGAAAAGATTTTTGCCCTAATTTGTTTTAGTGCCCTACGTGCAAATCTGAAGCTGTGCTTCATGGTCAACGATTGGATGTTTCAACTCCCAGCGTCTTTGCATTAGATACGCAAATCACAAGCGTGTGGGGTTGCAGTTAACCTGGCTCTGATTGGTACAGTCCAATAAATGACGCCTCTGCACAAAGAAACGCTGCCAATAACCATGAAGGAGAGCTGCAGGTAGGGCATTGAAACAAAATATCTGTCTCTACTTATTGGTGATGTCACGGAAATCTTCGAGGGTTCAACTACATGCAGGGTAAGACTGCATTGTCCTAGGCAATCCTCGCGCCACAGCAGACTTTTCATTGGCTACTGGCTCAGCGAGTATGGAGTTTCATATCAGAGCTGGTAGCATGGTATTTTCTACTCGAATCCTTCCAGGTTTGTTGTTCGTCTGGAATCTTTAATAATATATCCGATTGATAGTAATTCAGTGGATGAAGGAAGTGATACGCAAATTTGCTCAAAGAAATCTTGTTCTAAAATTCATTCGCGTCCCTACACTGAAATGAAAGTATTGTTCAAGATACAATACTCCTCTTAAAATAGGGACAACAGTTCTGTTCGGTTGTCCGTACTATCCGGATAGTTCCTAGAACAAGCTGTTCTGTAGAAGGCGTCATGAACATATTTTTATAGAAAATATTGTTGGATTGTTGTCCCTATTTTAACAGAAGTATGGTAACTACAACAATAATTTTCGTTTAGTTTAGTCAAGCAACATCCGGGCGTTATCGTCCGCAGTCGCTAATTGGCGAAGGACTCTCAAGGCGTGTTCGAAACGGCTTATTTGGGGAAGTAGGGTTCCGGAATTTCGGGTGCATTGTTTCGAACGTCAAACTTCAGCGTTACATGTGGCAGAGTCGTAAGCTGTAGGATTGATGGAATTCCCATGTTGTTTTGTTACGTCCCTCGTATACAGGTTTACGAAAAGTAATTTCTTAGCCCGTGTGGAGTACAATTTTAACTCGTTACGTTTACAAACTGATCCGTCCGTGGGACAAATGTTTGGTTCAAAGAGTGAACCTAGATATTTGGTCACATTTATTTGTCACAGCCTAACTAATTTCTAGTGATATAGTAAATCTTGGTGACTCCCTAACTCTTAACAGGTTAGTTTTTGTAAACATTCTTTGAAAATTAATAAAACCTCCGCACACAGATATTATAAAAGAACTACTTTTTTTTAATTGTTCTATTCTTTTAACAAAAATATCATTAGAAAAACTGTACTAGCAATTTATTTTATCACAACATACGAACATTATTTCGAATATAATCATGTATTATAATTCTTTGTACATAAAAATAAAATGGCGATGTTTTGTTGTATAATGCTTGTCGTAGATCGTTATTATTAGTTTCTGTTGAAATACGGAGTTTTGAATAAACAACAGCAGACGACTTTACGGACCTATCTGGGGGTTGAGTGTGCTACTGTACCTCACTAAATTACAACCCTAAACTCCAAAATTTTTAGGCCCTAAAATTCGTCACGTGGTCGATTTAGGTACCTGACTGACAGTCTTCTAGCGGATTCTAACACGGCTTCAGCCTTACCGCATGTTGGTGTGGTTAGGGTTTGCCTCGCGTGTGGTCGTCTCGCTTCTGCAATCTCAGGTATTCTGTGATCTCTGAACTGAGTAATCTGCTCTCGCAACCGGTTGCTGGAGTACGGATGCCCGCCATTGGCCTTGAGGGCGGGAAAGTGGTAGGCGTGTTACGGCACCCCCAGGAGCGGGGAAAGCGACACGAGTCTCTTCGTGCGTACGTATGTATGTGCGTGTCGTCGGGGCGGTGTCGCCAACGACTGTGTGTGCTCGCGGCAAAACGTCTGGCCGACGGCAATAACAGCACTACCATGTTGCTCGAACGTGCTAACTTTCACTCTCTACTTGAAAATCTACAACGCAATTGTATTGCTTCGTATGGGAGGTTCGCGATAAACTGAACCAATTTTAAATCAACTTCTACATTGTTTGTAGGCCTATCACTTCTTGGGCGGTTGGCAGCGAATTACGTGCTATATTTTCAATTTTTTTCTAATGCCGTAAGCGGGAGTGACTTCGAACTCGTGGGGTGACTAAGACCCTAAAAATATGTAATATATTTTCACACGTATGGTAGCCCTGAATGAAGAAATTTACTTGCGATAAATTTCGAATAATACATGGCATTTAATTAATATTTACTCTCAGTTGACAATCATGAAACATAAAAATACCGGTAGTATAAAATTGTCACAAATGCATCCCACGTGTCGAAAGTCTCCTTCGCTTACATGGTTTAAATACTACAGGATGATCAAAAAGTCACGCAACCCATGGCACCCGAAGTAAGCTGCTTACACAACATTAGATGAACTGCAGACAAACATTCGGCGTACTGTGCCGAACATATCACGTGCAACACTGCAGAACGTCTTTCGGAACATGACCAGAAGATGCACAAGTGTGAAGAAGTGAATAGTGGTCAATCTTCTATAGTAGGCCTACCACCACGGGTTGCGTGACTTTTTGATCATTCTGTATAATCTTCAATAACGATCAAGTAAAATTGATTTTCCTTGTTATTATAATTTTTACTATGATATTTACGATTTTATCTGCAATTTTTAGACCTCAAGGGTAACACATAAGAATATCATACGATGGTGAGCCTGCAATGGGTTGTCACTGCCTTCCGCAGGAATGAGGGTGAAGAGACAAACAACACCCAGTCCTCGCCAGCCAAACGGGACATTTGTCCTACCAGCCAGGAGCTAAGTTATCTAACTTGCAGTTCTATGAATTTTACAAACGTTTTATAACTGGTTCTTACTGATCGCACAGTTAAATTTCCTACGCGTTAGCAGGCAGTGGTAAGGAAAATTTTTATCGCCGCCTACACGCTGCTTACCGCTACAGTTCAAAACTACACCAAGGGAATGCGTCAAGTAGGTTGTACAGTAGAAGAACAGATTATTGCATTTTGAAGATAAATGACGATTCTGTGGAACTAATAATAAACATTTCCTTCTCCTTATATATTCGTCAAGATTTTAATCTTCAAGAATTTATTCAATCGCACTGTTTACCGGAAATAACCTTAACGAAATAGTTAAAATACAAATGTATGCAAAGTTTATTTACATGTAAAAATTAAATCAGGAATTTCAAAAACCTTCTCTTTGTGAGGAACCCCATTTATGAGTGAGGGGTAAGTCACCAACTTGAATTTCTGTAATTTTTTTCATAACTTTTCTTCTGGGTAAATTCATGTTACTAGGCCTACAGAATAGAATACATATAGATAGAAATTTAGACCCCATAAGTCTTTTGATACAGATCGAAATGCAGTTAGAAAATTCTAATTAATTTCTTAACTGCAATTCTATCTGTGACAACAATAATGGGAAATAAATATTTACGGCGTCTAAAATTCTGTCAATATAAATTATATTCCGAAGTTAGGTGAAGTTCCAATAATTTACCCAGCGGAAAAGTTAGGACACAAAACACAAACATTCAAGATGGTGACTATCACTCGCTCTTCAGCCTACTCCACTTGGACTAACTAAAAATCACGGTAGACATATACCTCGTTTGGGTAGACAATAAAGCGGATTTATTCTCTGCTTTTTGAGCCAGTGGGCTTCGTGCTCGGCTCGGATTTACTGTAAATCAAAATGCTGCACGCTCGTACCAGTGTTGTCAGATGTATCAAAAATATATTACTGTATATCGTGATTAATTACATACTTGTACACAATAACGTTAGTCCGTCGTGCTTCATGAATGTCTACAGAGTGTTACAAAATGTACGGCCAAACTTTCAGGAAACATTCCACACACACACACACACACACAAAGAAAGAAAATATGTGATATGGACATATGTCCGGAAACGCTTAGTTACCACGGTAGAGCTCAATTCCTTACATTTCGTTAAATGACATAGTAAAAAACATTTCGTAGAGACACTGTTCCAATTACCCAATGTAATGTTTCGTTAGAATTTACGTTACTTCCTAGGTAGGCCACTTGAATGGAAGGTAATCAATTGTGACTGCATGAGATGTAAGGAATTGAGCTCTACCGTTGTAATTAAGCGTTTCCGGACACATGACAATATCACATATTTTCTTTCCTTGTGTGTGTGGAAGGTTTCCTGAAAGTTTGGCCGTACCTTTTTGTAACATCTTGTATACCACTATCCTAGAATTCGTTTTTGCCACAGTAACATACGTGAATGCTTAACAAAAATTTTTAACACTACCAGGATAGGAGGATTACCATTTTAAGGTCGTTCAAGTGGGAGAAATCACAATGTTATATTTGTATAAAACAGGATTTGTTATGTAAGCATTACTCGAGAGTACACTACCTTTAAAAAAAATTAGCTCATGAATTTTTTGCATAATGGCATTTCAAAGTCAAAATTTGCATATTTTTACCTCGTAAAAATCTTGAAACCCAGTACACATAACGTAATGGAAAAAAATCACATCAAAACTATAGGTCATGGTCTATGGCTTGGAGCATATAAAATCCATTATAAAATATTTTTATATTAAAAATTTCTTAAAAAATTAAAATTAGTTTTTTTAGGGCTATGTTGAAACATGATGTGCGAGCTGTGTCGTCCTTACAGCATCCGTGCTTCTAGTTCTCGGAACGTACCGAATACGTTCACCCATTCTCTTCACGATACAGAATCTCCGACTATCTTATACGCGAGAGTTTTCAAATATACGTTCTAAAATCTCAAGTCCCGACACAACACCGTGCTAATATAAAGCTTGCCGTATCATGAGTGTCCTAACATCACCCACGTTTGGTCTCGGTTGTATTGGGTGCGATAATTTTGTCGATGTGGCGCGAAGCCTCGTCGTGAATGACAATGCCGTACGTCACGTAACAATGACGGGAATGCCGCGTGTGACACACTTGGCTGGAGGCATTTGTTACGTCAGTGCGTCACTGTACCTATAACAACATGGAGCGAGGAAATAGTCTGTTTCGTATAACTTCAGTATAATTTGACAGCTACGAAGGGCAATGACTTAACATTTCGTAATGTGTCGCAATGCAAGACAACATTTACAGTTCGTATGGTGAAGTTGACATTTAATGTTCATTGCAAAACTAATAATATTACAAAATAAGAAAACAGACTTGCGTAGCAATATTAACTAAATATATTTAAAATATTCTTAAAATTTTAAGATTTTATTTAACAAAATTGAGGGTAACATATTTTTCAACTCGAGAATGAGGTAACTTATAAAAAAATTAACATTATTGTAAATAGCGTCGGGTGTTCCGTACTTAAATTTCAAATTGACTTTACATTTGCGAATAGGTAATGATACAAATATTTAAACTACTGATATCAAGCACCTCACGTTTTCACTCACGAAAAACGTTTAAAATTCCTTCTTTCTGTGCACAACATGCGTACTGTCGAGGCACCAAATATTTTTCGACCAGACAGCCACGCATAGGTTAATTGATGAATGAGTACCATACAACGCCAGTTACGGTGGCTAAAAAAACAAAACAAGCGTATAATTTTCTTTTTGTGGCTTCACAGCGCACCGTGAAAGTGCAAATTATCGAAATAGCCTTGCCTGGGGCGTCACATTAGTTTTGTTAATAGGATGTCCTTGTGGGATTGCGACCTTCACCCGTAGCGCAGAACCTAACACTATTGAGTTACTCAATTATTACATCACATAAGCTAAGGTGTTCTTAGACTTGTGCGATTTCACTGCGGATTACTTACATTCAATAATAGATTTATGTGCGTTCACTTATTTCTTAATAACAGCTAACAAATAATTGCAGTTAAGAAAGTAATAAGAATTTTCAAACTGCGATTCGGTCTGTAACAACAGTAACGGAAAATAAAGGTTTATGATGTATAAAATGATATTAACATGTATTATATTCCGTAGTTAGGTTAAAGTTCTAAAAATCTTTCCAGAAGACAAGTTATAACACAAAGTTTAAAAAATGCACGATGGTGACTATCAATTACTATTAAAGAGGCCGTTTAACGAAAATTTGAGTGGTTTTAATATTTTGTACATTTGTAATAGATATGGGTGGATTTGTACACACACATTTGAACTATTTTTACGAAATAAAATATTTAGCTTTCATAGTTTTTGTACAATAGCATTTTAAACGAACAAATGGGCATAAAAATGCTATTACGTAAGAGAAGCAAAGCCAACTGTTTTCATGAACTACGTCATGATAAATATAACATGACTGATTACTTTTAATTATGTAAAAGTTTCATAAAATTGGCGAATCATAATTTTTAATGCAGCAAATACAAAATAAATTTAATTGCAGTAAAGGAACATTCTTGCGTATCTACGAAACAATTATAAAAATTATAAAATCCCTTGAAGTGTTCAATGGAGTAGGCCCTACACCCTTAAGAGTAGGTGGTAGATAAATAAACGCTGAAAACACAAATTGATTTGTATAGTTTTTTTTTGAAGCCAATATGGTTAAAATACTCAATGACAATCCTAGATAACGGTATTTGCTAACTTTATGAGTAAATATTTATCCAGAATTACTAATTCGTTACGCGTGGTCTCTTGCGCCGCAGTTAAATGCACGAGGTTCCGGCGTCAGAGATTGTGCCTCAGAAGTTCGTAACACTGGAAACAATTTTGTTTAAAACGTTGGCTAAAACTATTGTCTAGGATTGGTATTGTTTAATTTTCGAAAATTGGCTTCAAGAAACCTACAGTCATAGGTTAATGCTTTTAGCGTTGTATTATGTACCACGCCCTCTTAAGGCGGCCGCCTGGCTGGCACTCGAACTGCGTGCAGAGTGTTCGGAGCTACGTTTTTTTTTCTCAGAAACCAGTAAACGTGTGTCCAAAATGCTTATCTACGAAAAGAAAACACACTTCAGATACTTGTGAATGTGACTTTCAAGACACCACGCACATTGGATGCATTATTTTAAAGACCTCAAATTTGGATAAAATCAGCTTTTTAACGTGGATGTTTCTCAAGACACACGTAACGGATTTGTTAGAAATTGAGGTCTACAAGTACATTGGACTTTGCTGCAGTGACGCGTTCAATAACATGATAGGGTCACCGCTTTAAGTCCCACAGGAAGAACGTTACGGCGGGAACACTGCGCGCGTGTTTACATCTTTAGCCTTAGAGGCGATATTACAATACATGTGCCGGCCGACGTCGCTCGTAGTGCCTCATACATTGTCACCTCACACACACAAACATATCCTTCACAAGGCGGCCACCTTAATAAAACTATTTTCTAACCATTCGCCGACGATCGAATCCCGGTCCACCCAAATGCGAGTCAAGTGTGCATGAGCTAAGAAATCCAGATGTCAGTTGCTTTATTTTAAATATTGTAACAACCCGTTTTACAAAGCCTGCCAAGGTCACACCCGCTTCGCGTGAAGCAAAATAAAGTTCAACTCAAGCAAGGCTGGCGGCCTTGAAAATTTTTGATTGACGTTACGCCCTTTTGACCGCGAATGTCTCGGGGCGGGAGAGCATTAGGTTGCTCGAAGAGGCAGTGTGCAGAACTAAAAAAACTTAGTGGTCGGCCTTCGTGGAAGTCCCCCTGGGTAAGTTGCCGGACAAGCAGTTGACCTCTGTCCAGAGCTGGAGGTGGCAGTCTTCAAGTAGGTCATTGCTAACCACCGGCCCACCTGTCTTAAGTGCCACTCCGTGTCACCTGTGGCCATTCGCACTCAGTGTGTGGCAACATCAGCCACTTACTAATCTCACCACGTGTTGCATTTCGGCTGGTTTAGTGACTAACGTTTTCATGGTCATACGAAATCACCAG
Source organism: Medauroidea extradentata (assembly GCA_003012365.1). Classification (NCBI taxonomy): domain Eukaryota; kingdom Metazoa; phylum Arthropoda; class Insecta; order Phasmatodea; family Phasmatidae; genus Medauroidea; species Medauroidea extradentata. Next base: position 59,228 of record PNEQ01055569.1, read on the forward strand.
TGAATTTAGCAGTGTCTGTGAAAACCAGCTTGAAAAATTAGATTTTGATTAGCACTTTGGCCGTCTGAGAGGACGTATTTTGCGCGATAAAAGATGGGTTCACATGTCCCGACGAAATCGACACAACTGTTTTTTAAGCAAGACAGCCACGACGATTCTGGTAGCATTCAAAAAATTTCGACGGCTCGTCGTGGTATGGCCGTCGGCAGAAAATAGCCACCGTATCTTATTGACTATATTTCATGAAAGCACGAAAGAAATTGTAAAAAAAAAAAAAAAGTCGTGAATAAAAGGAATCACAATCGTAATATATAATGTTCTATGCTGAAATGGAAGTTCTTTTATGAAAAAAAAAAACCGTCATTTGTTATTTATTCATAAACAAAATGGTTGCTTTGTTTATAAAAGCAATGAGTATGTGGCACGAAAATTAACTGAAGCCAGTGTACATTCGTTGATGTTTCTGTTTTTTAAGTGATATTGCAAAGAAAAAATTTTTATAAAAGTGAAATATACCAAGTATTTTCAGTTTCAAGTAAATTTCGTTTTGTAATATATTTCCTTTTCCTGCAAGGCCCGACACGACGAAAATTAGAAATAGAATCTACTTTTGTCGAGCTGTCGCGGCAGTAATTTTGTCGGACTGATACTTGCTTTTTATTGGTTGTTGCTCATATTTTGTTGCGTCGGGGCTGTTGCATAGGGCTCGTCGGGATCACGTGAATCCACCTTAAGGCTACGTTCTTTAGTTTTTAAGTGGTTTCGAAAACAAATTTTTAAACGCAAATTAAGGCAGTATTAACACTTATATATCATTGTTTGTTTCTAAATTTTTCTGCTGCAACACACCAAACATATTTTTAGATTTTTGACCATGAAATAGCTCAAATTTTGCAGTCGAAATAAGCCAAAATGAAGCAAAATATTTTTTTGCTAGCAAACGGTACATTATTTAAAAAACGCTCTGGCAAAATTGTTTATCGTATGACTCTACACAGTCTAAAATTTTTTCAAAGCATTTGGTTAAAAAAATATTCGAGTTATTTGCAATTGTTTGAAATAAATGAAAGAGCATGGCCTTAAGGCTTAGAAGAGTGGAACCGGAAAGGACATGTAAGCCCGCGTATCACACTTCAGCTTAGCCTCTAGGCGCAAGTCACTGAACTAGTGTGCTGCCTTGTCGCCGACAACTAGCCTCTATGAGATTTTCAATGCTGATCCAATTATTTCATGATTTATTATTAAATACAACCGTGTTCGCCTAAACCATTAAAAATATTCCCAGCTAAGATTTACATACCTTGCAAACGGTCGAAAAAAAAACACCCATTTTTGTCATTTTCAGCCTCTAGAAAAATTGCTTTAATAAGTAGTCATTACCTTGAAATGGGAATACACACGTGTAAAGTTCTTTAAATGCTATTCCTAAGCAGGCATCACGCATTTCCGACGAATAGTTTTCCAGTAATCTTGTAACGGTCGAGTGGCCGCGGTGGCCGAGGGGTCAGACCTCTCGCCTCCCACCAAGGTCATCCGGGTTCGGTCCCCAGATTTTCGCATGTGGGAATCGTGATGGACGATGCCGCTGGTCGGCACGGGGATCTCCCGTTTCTCCCGCCCAATCATTCCGGCGCTGCTCCATACTCACATCATGTCATACCTCACCAGCTCTAAAGACCTCGATGTTAAGCGCTGACCAAAATCTCTTCACTTGCAACGGTCGAAGCTTTTCATAGCGCTTGATGGCCTGGACAGTTGGCCACATTAACTTCTAGGGAGTGAGACTATTTTATCGTATTTTCAGTTTTTGAGCCATAACATTTATTTAAATTAAATTATCAAAATGTCCTCTTCAACAAAAATTGGATACATTCTTGGTAAACTGCTTGACATAAATAATAATGGATTCTTTGATTTATTTGTCATGCAGAGTCATTGCAGTAAAACTGTAGGTTATCTTTCAAGAACTATTTACAATGATTCTGCGGGACAAATTAATGAATGACTGCATTATCATTTATGTCAGACAGTTTACCAAGAATATATCCGATTCCTTGTCGAAGATAAAATTTTGATTGTAAAATTTGAAAATATTATGGCTCAAAACCTGAAAATACAAAAGGCCATGATCATTCATGTATATCAAACAATTGCAAATAACTCAAATATTTTTTAACCAAATGCTTTGAAAAAATTTGAGACTGTGTACAGTCATACGATACACAATTTTGTCTGAGCGTTTTCTTTAAATAATAAACAGTTTGCTAGCAAAAAAAAATATTTTGCTTAATTTTGGCATATTTTGATAACACAATACGTAATATTTCAGGGACAAAAATCTAAAAATCCCTTTGGTGTATTGCAACAGAAAAATTCATATACAAACAATGATATATAAGTGTTAAATCTATAAGAATGAATTTTTTATGTACTAATTTGCGTTAAATAAAATATTTTCGAAACCATTGCAAAACTAAAGAGCGAGGCCTTAAGCGCTGATTGAGGAGTGACATGATGAGTATGTAGCAGCACGGGAATGAAAGGTTGGGTAAACGGGAGAACCCCAAAAAAACCCGCCGACTTGCAGCACCGTCCGGCGGGATTCCCACATGTGAAAATCCGCGGACCAACCCCGCCGTGAATCGAGCCCCGGATCGCCTTGGTGGGAGGCGAGTGGCCTAGCCCCTACGCCAACTGCAACACTTCAACTAGAAGATAACAAAAAAAAAGCATAATCTGCTGTCAACAAACAAACAAACAAACCAGGAACGGGTGCATAGTAAGCATACATTGTGCTTCCTGCGAAAATATTTTTTGCGAAATATATTACGATGATTTTTTAGTGCGTAATGTGCGCAACACTGAATGAATTTGGTTACCTCTTACGCACCAGAAGCGTATCATTATCACTGTTCTGACTATCAAGTAAACGTACAAGAAAATCAAAATTTTATATTTAGCATACATGATCCAAGCAGAATAATTTTGAAGTGAAAATGAAATTATTATTTCGTGAAACATATTTAGTTGCCGTAACAAAACGTGTTTGTGATAACCACAAAAATATTTTTGGCAAGGTCAAAAATAACAAAAATTGTTTAACTGACACATATATAGTCATGATCCAGAACGCTGTCCTAATTGTTAGCCAAATTGTGGTCGATTTTGTGTCAATTTTAAGAGCAATGCCAGAATGAACTGTACCACCGCACCCAGCATAAGTAGACCTACTTGACATTCGTTTTTAACGGAAGCTATGTGTCCTACGCACTTGCAATAAGATGACCTATTTTGTAATGCCTGACACGCTCGACAATTAGTCGTCTTCAATTACCTTAATATAAGACAATGCCAAAGTTTTATGACATACAAGTGTGGTCACCCATGTGATTTTCATAATGGCGGAAGGCTTGAACGAGCATTTGTTATGGGTTGACAGATCTCGATAACATAAAACAATTTGATGGGGTTTGCCCTTTTATCTCGCATGGTTTCAGATTGTCTCAGGAAAAAAACTGTTTCAAATTTCAATATTCAAGGGCTTATTGCTCCCATCACGATACGTGTTGTACATGTTTTCTACTTCAGTTTTCATAACGTTTCATGTGCCAAAGTTTGTCTGTCGAATTTAGATACACCCTGTATATCAGATTATGAACCACATCTGAACTGACCGAGATATGAAACCACGTCCAGAACAACAGAACATAAGGGCACGTTGTGCAAAAGAAAACATTTTATTCACGCCACGTTGACACATCGTAGATGAAAAACGTCATCGAGTGACATTTTGCCATTGACAGTTTCCGTATTTAATTTCGGGAATTAATAAGGTTGTGAATTATTTGGGGGATACTTCACAACACACATGTTGTTCCGTAAAGACCATTTCCACAGTAAACTAATTAGAAATAGGTAGAGATGATGGTTTATCGCGGGAATACTGCATTATTTGCTGGATTTCACCGTACGCCCATCATATGAAAATATGACTGGCATTCCCTTGTACGTAGAGCTGTTGCCCTATTTGACTGAGCCAACAAGAATCCCTATATTGTAATATTTGATGCCTGTTATTGGTCTGCAGACATCTACGTTGTGTCAAACGTGTATAACATACCATCATATACGTCGCAAGAAACGGCAAGTTCCTACAGTATTTTCAAAGGTATGTTAGCACAAAACATCTTCGCGATATACCATAATCTCTACAGGGTGCGGAAAAATTACACGTCTTAAATGTAGGGGTGGCTTCGGGGTACTAAAACAAGTATTTTGAAGATAGGAACCATGGGTCCCCGACTTACCGTTAGGTTGGTACACGCGTCCGAAGTTACGCGTCATGGATTGCCTACTTCTGCAAGAGGTGCTACCAGAACGTTTGGAAGAAGTGCCGTTAAATGTGCGTCGTGAAATGTGGTTTCAGCACGATGGTTGTCCTGCCAATTTTTCATTGGCAGTGCGTGCTCATCTTACAGAAGGATTTGGTGACAGGTGGATAGGCAGGGGTGGACCGGTGAGGTGGCCCCCACGTTCCCCTGACTTAACGCTCTTGATGATTTTTTTTCTTGAGGGGATTTATCAAATACTTTGTTTACGTGACCCCTGTTAAAAGTGAGAAAGATTTAACAGCGCGAATCGTGGAAGCAGTACACCAAATTAGAGACATGGCCGGTGTGTTCGAACGTGTTCGCCAATCAACGTTACGTCAACGTGAAAATTGCCGGGATGTCGGTGGAAGAAACTTAGAACATTTATCGTAAACTTTTGCCTTTTTGTATTACAAACACCATCCCGAGTAAAATGTTTTCTTTTTTGTTGTTGTGCTTTTCTGATTTGTCTGCGTACTTTATGTTAATTCACACGTTAAAAATCAGCAAGAAACCACCGGTGTTGACGGCTCCCAGCGCTGGCTCAGATGTAAACAAAGGCGCGCCTTGAAGTAGGCAATCCATGACGAGTAACTTCGGACGCGTGTAACAACTTAACGGTAAGTCGGAGACCCATGGTTCCTGTCTTCAAAATACTTGCTTTAGTACCCCCAAGCCACCCCTACATTTAAGACGTGTAATTTTTCCGCACCCTGTAGATATAGGTCGTTCGAAATAAACTGAGCACTAAAGATTTAACATTTCAGAAAAATCACTGGCAATTTCTGCATATAACTTAACATTAACAATAGTTACAACTCGTGCGGTTGACGTCTAACTGCCTAACGTAGTTCTGTGCATTTCCCTATTAAAATTAAACATTACTTAAAATAATATCTACCCAATTCTACATATTTGTGTTTTATATAATTAATAAAATATTTTTTGTCAAGCTATGTGGGTTCCTACTGACTGCACAATTGAAGGGTTTAGGATTATAAGGGTATTATATGTCACTTCATGGAAAATCATTTGTATATGTCTTCTTACGTAGTTTTGCCCATGAAATATGATCCGCCATTTTGTTTTGTGCTTAGCAAACTTATAAACCCATAAAATGTGTTTTCATTAACCCACGTGTGGTAAAAAGTATGGACGTTACAAGCTTAATTTTTTCTCTGCTGAAAAGTCATTAAAATGTAGTTAGTACCCTTATTATCCTGAACCCTTCAATTTATCTTGCACATGCATCAAGTAACATGTCCAGAGATGTTGAGAATTTCCCATAGTTGGCCGTTACGCGCGGAAAGATACACTGAAAAAAGAGTATAGTTGCAGGTACCATACGTCTGTTAAAATAGGGACAACAAAACAGTTTGTTTGTCGGTACTACTCTGGACAGTTCCTTCAACAATCTGTTCTATAGAAAAAGCAAAGAGCCTTGTTGCTTTTACAAACCAGATGGTAACTTACACAAAACAGATTTTTTAAGGAACTGACCAGAGTAGTACCAGCAACCAAACTGTTTTGTTGTCCCTATTTTAACAGACGTATGGTACCTGCAACTGTACTCTTTTTTTCAGTGTACGAATTTGCTGGAAATAGAACTTTAGTAGGGCTTTTTTGAGTGCTCACTTTATCCCGAACCACCTAAACACCCATTTTTCGGAATTACATATACGTGAAGCATATTTCCTGACAGTGGTTTATAGTCTAGTTTGTCCTGTCGAATTCATTTGTTTAATTGCAGGCTCTCGTTGACTCAGCGAGTCTGCGTCTGTGACAATGGTTCAGTTTGGAACTGCTAAAATGTTTCAAAAGTACGCAATTGGTCATTTAATATGGCTCAACTAAAACACGGATAATAGTCGGTAGCAACTTATTACCAATCGTAACGAAACGTCTAGGGAAACAGTTTACTTATCTGGACATTCCTTTGTACTTGCTTTACATTGTAATACACGTATTAATCAGCATAAAAACAAAATATAGTCGCAAGAATCTACAAAACAAGGAAACTAATGATACCAACCTAACAAAACATTAATTAGCTCACTATATTTGACGCATTATATTAGAATAGCCGTGTGACAATCACCGGAATATTTCTAACAAGTCTGCGTCTGTGGAAATTGTTTAGTGAGAAACTGCCGAAATATTTTAAACATACGCAATTGATCATTTAATACGGTTGAACTTAAATACGGACGAAAGTCTTTAGCCACTTATCGGCAATTCTAACGAAATGTCCGATTTGAAGTCATTCTCCGGAAGAAAAACTTAGTTATGAGAAGTTAATTGTGACAAATTCTTTTGCGGGTAACACGACAGCAATTTGTTTCAACGACAGCTAAAAGAAGACGACACAAAACTAAAGATAAACAAACAGAAAAGCATGGCGTAGTGCTACTTGTCAGAACGCATGGCTCCACGTATTTATTACCTTATGACAAGAACGGCTATTAATATATTGTTTTTATTTTCTCGTGTGACAAAAAAATTTTGTTTAGTAGTTGTTTTTCAGCGACTCAGAAACTTTGTTACGTAATATTTTCTAAAAAAAAAACAAAAAAAAAAGATTAATATGTCTGCTACAACATCCTCCCCAGCCGCCAGCCAATCACAAGAATCAATCAAAGATATCAAAGTTTTCACTATTAGCTGTAATAAACACGTACCGCTGACGTTTTAGTTCCTTACTGCTACAGCTGGTTGTAACGAAGACGCTTTAAAACAATGCCGGGCAATTTAAGCATTTTGTGAGAATACTTGCCGTTTTTTTCTTTACAAGTCAACCAATAACAGCACACAACGATTTTCGGTGTGTACTTAGCCAGTTGTGGATAAAACTGTTTTCCTCTGGAGAACAATGAAATCATTGCCACGACCAAGCATATGGGGTAAAGAAAAATAGTATTAAGTTTAGCGCATAAATAACAAAAAATGCACGATTGTAGAGTAACTCTATATTAGATTAAAAGAAGTTGCGATAATACGTAATAGTTACTCATGAAACTAGCTTTCCTCCGTAATCATTCTGTTAAAATTTCATACGCTGTTAAAAATTTCCGTGAATTTCCGGATAATTTTACGGAACAGTCAGTTTAATTAACGAAAACATTATTTTGTAACACAGTAATACATAATTTCGTTTCATTAATTAAACGTATGTAAAACTGTGAGAGCGAACTAAAAAAACCGTACGCATTATTGTGCTTGCACCCACAAATAAGTGGAGCTAGTTACCTTTCGTAAATTAACAGACACTTCTGGGGAATTTTTCACCAGCACTCCTCCGTTAAACAAAGAAAATTATTTTTAGCAGTGCCACCTAATGTTTGTGCTGAGAGCTTTTAGCAACTGTTGTTTAGTACTCCTTAGTAACATACTATAAAATGCCAGTCGAATTTGGTACTATACATGAAATACTCACATGTACACTGCTATAAGTTTTAACGGAAATGTATCGTCAATAAACGGAAACAGTGTCCGTAAAAATAAAATAAGGGAATGTCTATAGCAAATATATACTACGGAATCATATGCAATGTTCCCATAAGGTTGCGGATACTTGCACGGAAAAAATCATAAATTTATGAGTTAGAGAGCTGTAAGTATTACGGATATATTTTAATAACATCACCGGTAAATCTACAAATCTGTATAAATGCAATTGTAGCATTATAGACATGAAAGTATGGCTCAGTTCCGTGTGATGTAACTGTTTTACGGAAACTTCTGTTGCATTAGGAAATAAGTTTTCGTGAATTCACGGAGGAATCCGGAGAAACTTTTACTGGGAATTCTGACGGAGAAAAATTTTCACAGTGCAGTGCAATCCGGTATTAGCATGTAGCATAACTTCTTGTAGACCTACTGCATGCATTACAGCGGACTTGACACACTTAACGGATCTGCATCAGGACTGGGGACTTTCACCGGCACAGACTCGTTTTCACGGGCGGAAAATAACCACCGGACGCGAAGGCCGTGTTACAAGATAACCGTCTGCTGAGCTTGCACTCGTTCACGCCACTGACAGACCTGTTCAACAAGCTGATCTGTAATATAGGCAGCTATTACACGAGTAAACACGGAAAATTCCTGTTACACAACAGCTATCGTTCTACAGAAGTCAGTTTATGTTCGTACGCTAAACGCTACACACACTGGAAAACCAGTCGAAAGTTTGAAAAAAATATATAAATAAAAAAATTGTACCTATTGGCACCCTTCTTTTGCATTTTATCACCACCTCTCAATTTTCCAAGAAGATAGAAATTAAATTAAAGATACGCTTGGCTATTGAATACCCTTTGATTGTTGAAATATTTTAATTATGGGACCGTAAAACGAACCGAATAAAGTGTTCGTTCTCATATGCGATTGATCGCTGAACTCACAATAAAGTAAAATATAGACTATATGATGAAAAGATAACCTACAGTTGTCATATCAACAAAAATACAGGACATAAAAATTGTATTTTACATAAACGTACGGGGGAAAACCCTACATAATACGCTCAGTGTACCACAAAATTCGTAACAGCTGGTGCAATTGGCCTGGGACAATCTTGTCCTGAAATTCAATTTTTATTGTAAAACAGCAGAAAGGTAAAAAACTATGCGTTTGTGTGTATTGTATGTGGGGTGCAGTTTCCACGAAATATAAAGGCTGGCGAGAATGTCAACTTAACAGAGACTTCTAGATGTTACTTCTGGAAACTGGGACGAATGTCTCTCGTCCCCGACTAACTTTCTAGCCAGTCATCTTTTAGAGAATGTCCCAAAAAATCTCGTCCATGACCTGAAGTGCGTGGAAGTGAAAACGGAGAGGGAAAAAACCAGTGATCCGATTACTATACCAAAATAACTACGTATTTACTATTTTTGTGTTTGTTTTATTATGTAACGGACATTGCTTAAAACAAATCGTTCGACACTGTTCTGTCTGAACCAAACTCACTAACAAATTACTGGCTATAGCTTCATCCTGACGATCGTAACTGTTACGCAGTCTAACATAACCCAGTGATTGATCAAATGTATAACGAACAAAGAGAGAAAGCATTCACTATTTTAGCAGCATTATCTGGGAAGCTAAAATAAAATCAAACGGTGCCAAGGAAATCCTCGCACATACAACTTGTCCTGATAGGTGCTTTAGTAGTAAGCTATAGCAGTATCCATACCCACTCATGTGTTAAGTATTTGTAACGATACATGTAACTGTCAAAAACGCGATAGTTGGAACAACATTTATTAAACGTTAACGCAAATTTTGTAAATGCGCGTAAAAAAATCACATATTACTACAACACACAATGATACATTTTCAATAATTTCGACTAAACGGTAGTAAACAGGAATTTTTTTTAACGTTTCATGTAAATAAAATCGCAGAATAAAATCCTGTAATGTAAAAATAATAATATGTACTAGTGTATATTATTACGGTAGATATAACTTTTAGAACATTTAGTAAAGTATTGTTTAGTAGTAAGTTTGGTTACATATTACAAAATACTTAATCCATGAAGTAAGATATTGTTTTATAATACTAAGTAATGTCAAATGACGACAGAATAAACAAACTGCTCCACAGTAACACTGCTTTACATAGTCGTAATCGTTCATGAGTGTGAGCCCTTGTAAGAACAGCCAGGATAATTATTCTATTGAATTACTAACATTGTAGGCGCCAATGTACCATCTTCCCAAACATAGATATATTCATTAGCTGCTTCCCCAGTAAATTAATAGTATCAGCAATAATGAAAATTCTTCTTGCGTCTATGGAGGGTATTTTTATCGAATCAGGATATTCAAGTTCGTGCCGAATAACTAGTAACGCAACCATAAACGTAACGTGAACGGTATACATTTCAATTAAATAATTTCTATCTACGCTGACCACCAATTAATTCACTGAATACCAGGGGCCCTTGAGGGCGAATTAAATTTAACTAGTGATAATGTCACACATTTTCACGCGTTCTAGTGCGAATTATTCAAGTATGTTGTAAGGGATTATTTGAAAAAAAAAATATCATGACAGTACGCAACCATACTATGTACAAATCTCAAATATGTAGTGATCGTATTGCAATTAACATCTAATATTTACAAAAAAATTTCATTTTGAGTAAAATACATTGCAAATTTAATTGCTACGAGAACATATTGGTAGGTCTATGTGATAACATACCCTTGTTATAATAGTAATATCGTTTTTGACATGTCTGTTATAATTGTAATATCGTTTTATAACGTGTATGTGGCATCGCTTTCACATTATTACAGTGTAAATAACTGTTTAAATTGCAAAAAATGTGTACAACTTTTCTAGCATAGGCCTATTACATAATTTTACACTTTAGTGCAAAATAATAGTCTTAAGAACATCACGACAAATTCGCAAGTTGTAAACCTATTAAAAAAAACGATTAACGTAAAATAAACATTAAAGCATTCCTTACCCAATAAATTAAAATTGAACTTAACCAATCAACAGGTATCCTTAACAGTTTAAACAATTCTGTATTTTATCGCAATCACATGAAATAACTTTCTCGAAAAATTTACGTGTAGTTTTGATATACATAGATTTTAATTTTTCGATATAACTTGATATTAACTAACATTTAATTGAAATTGCTAAACTATGTCCTTTTCTGCAATAAACAATTATTATTTTCAGCAAAAATCACTCCATCAATGACAATGAAATATCTACTTGCACCTTATTGTATTGTAAGCAATCCGTAATAAGTTGGGACAGAATTTTTTGGTGAAAAATTTTTTCCCTACATTGTTTCAGTGGCTTACGTGCACACCTGCAGCTCAACTTCATGGCTACTGACAAGAGTCTCTTGTGCAGAGTTGTTATTCATTTGACTGTGCCAATCAGTACACGGATAACTGCGACACATCACGTCTGTGATTTGCGGGTTTAACCTCAAGACGCTGGGTGTTGCGGCATCCAATCACTGACCTCAAAGCAGAGATGCAGGTGTGCTTGTAAGGCACTGCAAGTTCTGCAAAAAATCTTTCCGCGCAATTTCTTATCTCTAGTAATAAGCGGCACCTACATACAAGCGCGTCAGTGGCTGTAGAGTCAACTAGCGCACAACCATACACAATTCTCTGCAACTTGTGTCCTACCTGGCGACAACCCGCGAACCGCAACTGCCTCTACTCGTGGATATAGCTGCAAGTAAAGACCGGCTAATTTCGCGTTATTGTCTGATTGCAGCTGAGACTGCAAGCTGTTGTTCGCACACTTTAAGTCGTCCACTAGCATTCAATGTTAATGGCTCACAAAAAGAGGAGGGAGGGTCTGGCCTGTAGTTGCAATTTCCACGGATGGCCAACGGCATCACTAGAGACTGGAAAATTTCGCGAATTCAATTACCTGTAGGCAAGAATCCATTATACTATGCATACTCAAGCCCCGACTATTAGTAGAGACATGCAAAATTCGCGTTATTTTCTGACAGCTGACTAGACTCTAAGTGACTATAGGCTAGTTCGACGTCTCCCACTGGCCGATATTGTCGTGACTTGCCGCGGAGAATGCTTACACGGTAGAGAGGCCAGTCTATGTAAATACGTAACACGTCAATGACAACACATACAAGTTCCTGGCGAATTGAATAGCAGATTATGCTCTGTTATGTATAGGAAAGTGAAGTTTAGTCTGCTACCAAATGATAACGCGAATTTTGCAAGTCTCTAGTAATAACGCGTATTTTGCATGCATCTAGCCTAAAGCATTGAAATTAGTTTGTGCAGAATTATTTCCTACCTAAAATCACTGTCTATCAACAGTGTACAGAATAAAATAGACGTTCAACTACGGCAATGTTTGATTTCCACTCGTCGTAGCAACTGTCGACACGAGACGAGACACGCGACGAAAGAGTTTGAGGCTACGAAAGAGACAATAATTGAGGGCCGCGCAGAGCCGGCACTGCAAGGGCGGTAAAATGAGGTCACCTAGAAATCCGGTCTGGTTACCCGCAGTTTACACAACCTTCTGTTCCGTGGAAGTGTCAACATGACACCGGCAGAGCCACGGAATAGATAGCTATACAGAAGCCAAATGGAGAGACTGGAATTGTTTAAGTGATTCGGAAAATATATATTTTAAAGCAATATAATTTCCACACAGAAGAATCCCTACATTGCTTTGTCACAACTATGTCATAATTGTACCTAGTTTTTGATAGTTATATATGACGACGTTTTTTCGAATTTTTAAACCCATATTATTACAAATTTTGTCAAATAAAATAAGCCGAAATAAAGAAAAACTATTTTTTACGAATAGTACATTACTTCGCAAACCGCGTAAATAGAACTGTGCATAGCATGACTGCTTTCAGTCTTGAATTTTCTCGAAGTACTTCGTTAAAAAAATATGAATTTTTTTGCACCAATGTGAAAAAAACTACCTCGTATGGCCTTAAAAGAGCATGGTACATAATTCAGCGCTAAAAACTTCAGTTTAAAATTTTAGGGTTATAAAAAATTGCAAAAAAAAAGTAAGCTTAGACAATTTTTGGCCAAATTTCTGCGCAAAAACATTTCTCGAACAATGTATTATCGAAGAACAAATATTGCTACCGCTGTAATCTTGAAAAGTAATTAGTGGCGGAACAGATTACGCCTAGTAAATTCATCAGTCTTGGTAAATGGTCGCTTATAAAGTTGGCTAATATATTTATGTAGGGGTTTTTGTAGTTTTTCCGTACTGAACTAAAAAAATATTTACATTAAAAGTGATTTTTCTAGCGTTTATTTATCAATCACGCACTGTTTGTGGAAGATTATTGCAACAGTTGAAAATGATCCAGTGAAATACTGAGGACGTAACTAATATCATTGCTGTACAATGTCGTCTGAGAAAATCAAAGTGAACCAAGAAAAAAATAAAGGAAAAAACATACCGAGTCGTCTGCAGTCCAATGTACGTAATTAATAAAGTTTAAAAAAGTAACAGTTCAAAACAAATAACAAAGCGACAAAAAACTGAGAAAACTCAGGCAAAATAAAGACAGCATATACAATAACTAGGCATGATGGATTATCACGGGAAAACTTGACTGTTTGCTGGGTTTCAACACACGTTCATCCTACCAGAAGATTACTAGCTTTCACTTGTACGTGGAGCTGTTGCCCAATTTGACTTAGTAAATAAGAATCCCACTACAGTAATATTTGATGTATGTTATTCGTCTGCAAGTAGCTATGTTGTGTTAGACGTGCATTAGCCAATCATATACGTTGCAAGAAACTACAGTGTTTTCAAGGGTATGTTTTGTTGCAACGTACCCTTAAAACACTGTACTTTCTTCAGCATGTATGACAGAGGCCGGAAAATTTCCCGGCTTCAATGACCTGCATGTTAGAATGCAGTGTCCTGTGCATACTCAAGCCCCGACAATTTGTCCTCTAGCTGCTACTCTGTGGAACACTGACAATTAACGAATAAACGGGGCTTGAATATGCATAGGACAATAGATTTTTAGCACGCAGGTCATTGAAACCGCGAAATTTTCCGGCCTTTATTGATAGATATACGTCTGACAGAATGCAGCTGTCTGAGGACCAATAACAGGCATCAAATATTACAATAGCGAGATTCTTATAGGCTCAGTGAAATGGGACAATAGCTCTACGCACAAAGGAAAGCCAGTAAATTTCTGTTGAGTTGAATGTGTGTTGAAACCTAGCAAATAGTCAAGTTTTCCCGCGATAAACCATCATCTATACCAATAACTAGGGCTAGGAATATTTCGCGAGTTCAATGACCTGCATGCTAGAATCCTATGTCCTATTACAAACTCAAGCCCCGTATATTCGCTCATTGTCTGATGTCTGAATGAGTAGCAGGTAATGGACAAATGGTAGGGCTTCGGTATACACAGGACAACGGATTCTAGCATGTTAGCCGATGAACTCGCGAAATATTCCTAGCCCTACCAATAACTAGAGCGATGACAATGTTCTGACAATGTTTACTGGTTTTACATGGTTCATTCTTGGTTTTCTGAGGCGACACAGCACTGCGATTCCGTACATCAACAAACTTAAATAATTCCGTTAGCTGTTTATTGCCCGAAACCTTATGCACACGAATCTTGTTTCTGACTGAACAACGCGTGCTGTGGAATGTTTCATGTTGGTCAAGCCTCGGTTCGGCATGTTAGGCTGCAGCTGCTGATTAGAAAAGTGAATTCCAGCCAATTTTGCGGTTCGATCTCGCTACACAGTTCTTCTTCTTCATTATTATAAATTCTGCTAAGTTGAGTTATGAAATGTATTTACTCGATAAGGTGAGGTAAGGTGAATTGGCTTAACGTCTCGTCGACTGATAATCTCTTTATAGACAGTTACACACAACCTTAAAGATGGATAGTAGCTAGAGAGGAGTCGGCCATGACCTTCACCCCAGCACTCGCTTGGAGCGATTTCGGACCACCATAAACCGAAATCCGGACGGTTGAATCTGGGGATCGAACCCGGGTCCTACCGAATGCGAGTCCATCGAGTTACCGTTGCACCACCTCGCTCGGTTTTTACTTGATAAAAAACACTGAACATGTACAAATGTAAACGCAAATTACGTCTTATAAGAGATTCATGATTAAATTACAATCACAAGTTCCTGCTCAAACCGTGTTCTAACCATCAGTAAGGAAATTAAATGATTAGGGATTAAGAAATGTTGAACGGGAATACTGTCGTGCAGTTTAAATCAATAATTATAATTTATAAAAAACTAAATATTAAGATACCAAACCAAGTGAGGTGACGCGGTGGTGGAAAACGGTAATCGCAAGCGAAAGGGAACCCATTCGATTCCCTTTCTAATAAACCTAATTCAGACATTCCATGATATTAATTCACTCTAAACGAATACTCGTAAAAGTGGTTTGTAACTTTCTTCTACAAATTCCCTGAACAATTAATTCTATTCCTGATGACCTTTACTGTCGACTACATTCTGTCGAGACATAATTCAGGACCGAAAATTTTTACTAAACATTGCTTGCATCAGCTTAAAAAACAACTATACATGTAGACAAATCACTTAAGATTGAAGGACTGTAGAGGCAGGGAAAGCAAGCACCTCCAACAGCCGAAGGTGATGTTTACATTCCGGCGACAGCGGAGTTTACTCAACAACTGTTCCCAAGACTCCCATTGTTCACGACCTTGTCAGCATTATTGGTATCCGCACTTAAACAATGCTTACGGCCAGTGGCGTATCGTGGTCGTGTTCCAAGGCATGTAGTGCTAAGCAGTGACTATACACAACACTGACTTGTCTTTGGGACCATTAGACTTGTAGGAGCAGGCACACTCTTCTTCCAGTAGTATACAAGAAACAAGGAACGTATTGTCCAGTAATACACCTCAGTCTACACAACACATGTTTATAGAATACTAGCTGCCCCGACAAACGTTTATTTGTCACATGATGTGGTATATAAGTGGAAGAGGTCTAATAATAAAGAAAATAATAAATAATAATAATAGAGCAGCGACACCTGGTGGGGACAGACTGGTATCAGCTCGTGGGGATAACTGATTAATTATTACTTACACAGTTATCGACCGGGTTCTAAAATTATTAATTTAAAAATATTTACTAAACAATAGCACTTAGGACTATAAAAATAGATAAAAACCTATTCACAGACCTACCGAATGTATATACAAAATTTCATTGAAATCGGTTAAGCCGTTTCGGAGGAGAATGGAAACAAACACTGTGACACGAGAATTTTATATATTATATGACAGGTAGGCACATTGAATCCACATACTCAAAGTGTATAGTCGGAGCTTATATTTAGAGGCCCTTGTTTTTCGTAAAAAGAATTTTGCCCCACTTTTTTTCAGTGCCTTACGTGCACATCTGCGGTTCTGCTTCGTAGTCAGTGATTGGATATTTTAACATTCACGATACTTGGGGATTCTACCGGCAAATCACAGACGTGAGGTGTTTCAAGAACGTTATTTCAATTGGCTCAGTCAAATGAGATACGGCTCTTCACATAGACACGCTGCCAATAACCATTAAGCAGAATAGCATACGTGCACGTTAAGACACAAACAAACTACGGCAGAATTCTTTTCGCGAATATCAGGGGTTAATAGTTAAAACGCTGATTATTTGGTTTGTTACTATGGAACCCTGATTTTCGCGAAAAGATTTATAAACCTCATTGTTTCAGTGTAAAATGTGCGCATCTACCGCTTTGCTGCATAGTTATTGACAGCGTATCTTCATGTAGAGGGGTCATTCATTTGACTGTGCCAATCAGCACAAGGTTAGTTACGTCTGTGATTAGCGGGTATTAATTACTCCAAGATACAGAGAGTTGAAAACCACTTATATTGCAAGCCTTCGAACACGAACACAATACGCCACTGCTTGCGGTAATTCCTACCCGGCTGTCACAACAAGGTTATTTGAAACCTAAACTAAGGTTAATTCTAGTACAGGATGGAAAGATCAACGCTACTGAATTTGCGATATTCAATTTCACCTAGAGTTTACACTTTACTCGTTGACATCAGCGCTGTATTTTAGAATTTATAACTTACAAATTTTTTTAAACATTTAATTTTCAAGTAACTGTCATATACCTCTATAAAATTCAGTATCACTAGTACAGTTGAGTACCGTTACAAAATTAGCTTACACAAAGCTATCATATGTCAAAAGTACAAGTTATCATAATAGTTTTACATTTCACAAGGTACGTATTTTTATCGTCCAACCCTGTAAAAAAAATTGTAAATTTATCTCAACATTGTATAGTATTGGAAAGAAAGTAAGGTAAAATTGATTCCCATATATCAATTGCAGTGTTTCTATATATTTTTATGAAACAATGAAATGTGTTCTGAAA